>JAODKN010000042.1:10389954-10405355 GCA_026774425.1 Petrocephalus zakoni
TTTTTTTTTTTTTTTTTTTTTTTTATTATTTTTATATTTTTTTTTTTTATTATCTTCTTTATCTCCCCCTTCTCTTGACCTTTCTCCCTGCCCCCGTGTTTTGGTGTTTGTTTTTTTTGGGGGGGGGGGGGGGCGCCCCCCCCCCAGCAGTGGCCCACACCCCGACTCATCCCCTGTTTCTGGGGTCTGACTGCTGCTGCATCACTGCAGCCCTCTGGCTCTGTCATATGTTCCCCCCCCCCCACACACACTTCCTTTGTGGTTTACGTAGATGGACTGGAATTCCATATCCTGGGGGAAAATAAAATAGGGCCAGAAGTTTTCTCCTGAAGAGTTTTCGTTGCCTCGTCTTGTGCAAACCTTTTCGTCTTGGTCTGTTGTTTTTTTTTTTTTTTCTTTCTCCACGGCACAGTCTTCCAGTTGAGTGTGAAAACTGCGTTTAACAGTGCCCCCCAGAGAGCCACGAGCTCAGTGCGCCGGTTAAACCCGGCCCATGCAGATCGACTGTAAAAGCGTCACGTGCTTCTCCCCGGGGAAAGACGCAACGCAAATTTACAACCGATACATTTACCAAGGATGCCGATCTTAAACTGTGAAAAATACTAACGGGGCTATTTTCCAGTTGAAGGCCACGGAGTGCGTATTTTTGATAATTTGGCAGTAGTGAGCTTTCTCAAAAGCAGACATCTGAGGAAAGGTAAACTTTGCCGTCAAAAAGGGGTTAAATTTTTTGTTTTATGTAAACTACTCAAGAACTGATACTTGCTACTAGCATATGCAATATTCCTGTACATGTAGTATAACCGTGTTTATTATTAAAATGTTGAATTTGTCCTTTTTGTGTAAGAGGTACGTACAGTTTTGTAATAATTGCACAACAAAGGAAGAATGACATATTTAGCATTATTTTTTTCTAGTTTTGTTATTCAGTTTGAAAGGACAGATAGTCTGCAGTAAATGGTCCGATATTTCTCTCGTAAATGGTCTTTGCTGGTACTTTGCTGGTACTCCCGTTTTATAATTGTTGTGTTTGTAATGAAGGGCACCGGACAGCGTCATAGATAAAACCAATTGCAACAGATCCTCCCCACGGTGTGTGGGGCCCAGGATACATGAGCAGGATCATTTCCATGCAATGGACTATGCAAAAAATAAATGCAACCTTACCACGCAATTTAATGTCAGTCTGCAATAAGGTACATTTACATTTATGTCCTTGGGAACATCGACTCCAAAATTCGTCAGGACGTTTCGTTCGACGTTTAGAGTGGTCTGTTGAGTGCGAGACATTGTCCGCATTCCGTCGTTTATGAATGGGTAGCTGTGATTTCTTTTGTACGCGTCATGATTCCCAGGAAGAAGGAAAAAAAGCCTTTAAATCTTTTTTTAGACATGGCCTTTTGTCACGCCTAGCAGTATTGTCAGCAGGTTGGATGCGACCGATGAAGGACTTCCTGTTAACAAAGGAACAGGTTAAGGTGCAGGGCTGCAGGAAAGGAAACACTGGAAATGACAAATTCCTATGTTGGCTAAAGGGAATATGGCAACGTTACTTCTCATTGATGCCTTTGAAAATTGCATTATGCACAATACAGTGTCGGAATCGGTAGCAAAGCAAGTGTTTGTCGGCCAGTGCCTTATGAATGATTAAAAAAAATCTGTATATGTAACACAGGAACAATAGCTGTATTTTGTGGTGTCTGTGCTTTAAAATGAAGACGACATTTTGTGTAATAAGCAAAAATCTGTTTAATACATTCTATACCAATCGGAGGCCTTGTTACAGAATAATAAATATATGTAAACGCTAGACTCCGCTGTCTGCTGTGTCCATCACTTACATGTCGGTTGACTTCCCAGGGTGCATTAGATTGGTTCTCAGTGGCAGCCTCATTACTGAAAATGTGCTGTGCTTCTCAATGCTACTTATTACTACCCAGATTCGAAAGCAAGTGTTTGTTCCCTTAAATATGAATGTGCACCTAGCAAACCAAAGGGAAGGACAAAGTCAATCCTTCGCATGAAAGTTCTGCATCACAATCCCGACGCCCATAATTGCTCCTCCACCTGGCTGCCACCGAACGGCCTGTTGGAATCATCTGAAGATGGTTTTCCAACACTGGCTCTGGAAGGAGTTGGACGGGAGGGTGGATCTTGAGTGCTTTCTGTAAAGACTGAAATTTCAAATACTAAATTTACTTGAGTTGTTTTTTTTCCCAACGTAAAATATAAATGTTAAGATACATGTCTTATTTAGTGTGGCAACAAATGTCCCAAAATTTTTAGAAATAGAATTTTACAGGTAATCATTTGTTTCTGCCAAGGCTCTGATTACACACAAGGATGTCTATGTATAGGTCTATCTCTAAATATATAGTTTGTAGATTTTTCCTAACAACAACGGTTTAGCCATTAAGTCACTTGAGTTATGAATATCTGAAGATTGCTACTTACTTTCTGTGGACGTAAAACTACTTTGAAGGGTAATGTTTTTCTTTGTGCTTGTAAAATTTTAATAGTTTGACTATCATTCTGCAGAAACATCGGGTCTTTACGTGTCGGTAAAATGACAGTTTGCTGCATTTGGAAAACACTCTGTTATTCAGAATAATGACTTGAAATGTCAGTCCAAAGCCAGCATGTCCACTAATCTTGGGTTTCTCAAATTCCCTAATCCCCGGCAAAGGAATCCACTGGAACCGTTTTTGGAGAATTGCATTTCATCATTATATTTTACTGAATTTTGGGAATAAAAATGGAGAAGAGCCAGCTTCCCTTAAATGCATCTCAGACTCTAACTTTAAGTGAAATTAACAGGAACTCAAGCCTAAAAGAATATTACACAAGATACTTCCGAAATATGGGCCATTTTAGCCATATTTGCGTGTATGTGCCTTGAAATTAGACCTACGTCCATCCAGAATGCTCACCTGTCATGTGCCTGTTGCAAAGAGAGGTTGGGGGGGTTTGGGTGGGTGGTGATTCATGGTGAAGCATTCCTTTAAGGGGGGAAGTTTGCAAAAACAGTGAGTGCCAAAAACAAAAACACAATACTTTCCCCAGTATTTAATAAGGGCACACATTTTCTGAGTTTGTGTGACGGATTATTAGACTGTTTTGGCCATTAGAGAATAACAATTAATCTAAAAAACAAATAAAAAATGCCTTTGCAGATAAGAAGGATCTTTGACACAACATTTTTCTTGGTATGTCTACTGATATGAGGTAACAGGTATTTTGGATTTTATACTATATGCAGTTTGTGTCAAAACTCCAAGTCAAACTGAACGACGACTTTTTTTTTTTAATTCCTTTTGTTTTTCCATTTTGTTTATTTTGTAAAGGCTGAAACATCTAAGCATCCCCCCCCCCAAAAAAAAAAACTTTCCAAGCTTATATGTCTGTTTTCCAGGGTTGTATAGATTGAAAAAGAGGTTCATTGACCAGCGTTGTGGCTTGTGGTGAATGCTGAAAAAATCTTTGAAAGAATGCAGCAAGTCCCATTTTTCCCGTAGTATTTCCCCCCTCATTAGCCCCTGCCTCTTTCGACTTTCTGTAGAGCTGCCATATTCTTAGGCCTAGAGGCACGGAGACCTGGAACGCTCCATGTGGCCTGCAGGGTCAGCGCGCTGAGCTGAATGCTTTGGTGGAAACTTAAGAGCGAGTCCGGGGAAGTCTGGGACATGATTTGGATGGTTATGGCTGCTAATTGTTGGGAACCGAAAGGTCTATGCGTTGAGAAAGTCTGAAATATGTTTCTCCCTGCTTTTTGTCGAATCTGTTTGACATTATGAAAGAACCAGCTCATTCTAACAAAAACAGCTGATTTATTGAGTGGGGGAATGCAGTTTTATTTCTGTGTCTTCGTGCGGAGGAAACCAGCCGCCTGCCAGTAACCATTTAAACTGTTGAACTTTCCTGTGAATAAAAGAGCTGTGTTGCTGTCATAACCAGAAGTTTTATTACATTTGGGTAATAATTATACCTACAGTCATTATGGCCACCTTGACCCTGTGCTGGGTAAGTGGTTATGGAAAATTGATGGATGGACAGTTACTGCAACAGTGTAAATCAACCTGCTGGTATAGCTAAATTTGTAGGTCACCAAGGGGTTTTGGGGTGGTCTTTATTTCATTCATTAGTAAATGTAATGACCCAAAGGGCAGGGGGGAATAGCCTGGTCCTTTCAGAGAGAGCTGCCTTAGAACAAAGTGTCATTTAATTCAATTAAGTCATAGTTGGGTCTTGACGGAATTGTGTGCCGTGCTTTCTGCTAGCTGACCAATGGCAATAAACTTTACTAAGTGTGCTCGGGTACTATCGAGTGCCGTGATTGGTAGGAAAGCCAGGGCTCATCTGAGTAGCAGCATTCTCTGTGAGTGATTGCTATTTTGGAGCCAGCCTCAGTGAAGCTTAGAGAGCAACCAGGCCATCCACCTGACTCATTCATACATGTTGAACTTCATATGAGCATCTCATTAATCCTTTTTAAGACTGCATTACCCCTATGGATAAGGGACAACAGTTAGGGAGAATTGTACCCCTTCACTGTCTCTGAACCGTCCAACTGGGATCAGTGCACATCTCTATAAAAATAGCTGTATATTTTTATATTTTACAGGTGGCACCACAGCTGGGACTTCAGTTTAAACACCCCCATACCGACATCATAGCACTACCCAAATTCCTAAAAGCACCCTAATACACTAAAATGAGCTTTAACTCATTCAGGCTATCTTAGCCTCTTTAACAACATTATGCCATTTAACCACAGAACTTTATGGTTTCCAAAAAATGTATGACTAAGCAGCTAAGCAAATTATACACCTAATTAGGGTGGCAAAAATATTTTTTATGCAATACATCACATTTTCAAATTAAAATATCAAATAAATATCAAATAAACTATGTAAATATTAAAATACTGTAAATACCTTATGCTGTGTTCATATTACAGGAAACTACCAAATGATAAATTGAAGAATTTGGTTAATTAATCTTTTACATTTTGGCTCCGACAATACCTGTAGTTGGAGGTGGATGTCTTCCACTATGACTGTGAATAAATGATTCAAGAAACACAGGGAAAGAGTCGTTTGAAAGCAGCTTAGCAATTGCAGACACATCTGCACCGTGTTGGTCCTCTAAAAAGAATTGCATTTGCTGACATTTTCGTCCGGCCAGAGACAGGAGATTTGTGATGGACGAAAGTATTCATAATCCGGAGGAAAAAAAGCTGTCAATGAATGGTTTGTGGAACATAAGGACAAAGTTATCTGCCTTTCATGGCCATTCCAAACACCAGACCTCAGACCTATTTGGTATGAATTCCTTGTGGGAGAATGCCACTAGATTCCTGTAGAATTCAGAATTCAGCTGATCCCAGGCTTCATTGTATTAATCATATCATGGCCACAAACACTGGCTATGGACACTAATATTGCATGCAATTGCTGCCACTCTGAATGCTGCAATGTGTGGTGTGACAAACAGAATTAATTCTTTGTGCGAAACCCCCTGGTACGAAGACATTAAATTAGGACACAAGTATACTCTACCAAATAAGAGCTATTCCATCCTGTCTGGAAAGCTAAGTAAACAGTCTGACCATAAAGGGCAACTATAGGTTTCCCTTTAACAAATTTGCTGAACTAATCTGAAAACCAAGATCCAAGAATAATAAATACATTAAATAAAAAGATAGCTTTGAAATTCTTTGAAGATAAACTTAGATCATAGAATAGACCCAAGGTGCTTTCCAGGCTACTACTACTACTACTACTACTACTAATCATTTATCTACTACTAATGTTGTTTCTATGTATAGTCAACATTTTGTGTCCCTTATACCCTTCGTGCCAACTGAACAGACTAGTTCCAAGGACTAAACAACGTGCTTGTTTACTTTGTACGGTGCCTTCCAAAGCTGGTGAAGGAGCCTTTGTCTATTCTGGAAAGCCCATATAGACATCATAATATGATAAATTCATCTATATCTATTGGACACATTCCCAAGGCTCAAAACAATCACAATAAAGCCTGTACTCAAGTATCTGAATACGAATGATATGATCTACTCACAATTAAACATATTTATCAGTCTGGGCTCAGACAGCAACTAGCAGTGAGACAGCACTGCTGAGTAAAATTCACTCTTTCTGTTGCATATTTAAGTAAAAAACGTCCGATTTATTCTCTCCTTTAGATAATGACAGTAAAGTGAATTTTGATCACAGTGATATTCGTGTATTAAGCAGTGAGTTCTGTCACACTGATATTTGCATTTATTTATTTAGAAGATGTGTTTTTCCCAAGCAATATACAAGCGAGGAAAGTTCAAGAGCTCATTGACCTCCAATTCACTGGCACTAATCCCTAACCTGTAAAGCTACACAGCCTGTACTCACTCATCAATGTCCTTTTACGTACTGACAGGGCCACTACTTACATATTTTCTGGCCCAAATGTTTATCATTATTATTATTGTTATTATTAATATGCTACCATTTTTCACTGGGCCTGTTCTTGTTGTGCTTGTTAGCTTTCCTTCTGTGTAACCTATTTATCAACACACTGCTCGTCCATTTTCCTCCGTTCCCTTCTGCTCCCGCTTGGGGCTATCTGGCCCTGAGCTAACAAATCATCAAAGGGCCAGAGAGGCTCAGCTTACTCTATGGTCTAAAGAAAGGAACCAGATATTGATCTGCTGTGCTGATACACTCATCTACTTTGGGCTCACAGACTCCTGCTGCCAGACACGGGGGAAGATCACCATATTCGTCCCCCCCAACCCCCCAAAGATGCTGTCAGCCATAATCAAGTACTTTTTATGTATTATTTACATAAAGATGCTTGTTTTTGCTTGCACACACTCCTAATCGGCTTTCTTTAAAGACGTCAACCAATATTGTTTTTCTTTTTCTATCTCCATTCATGTTAGGGTTTCCATTTTGTTTCCATCTGTAGGTGCATAGATGATGATGCAATTCTTTGTCTTTTTGTAAATGTCACTAGGGGGCACTAAAACACAAAAGCGGCCACCGTGTTGCCTTAAATATTTATGCTCGCATTCTGTCTAGGCTTATAAATTATTTAGTATTCCTTCAAGTTTATTAATAGAATGCTCATTCAGTAAAGGATTTCAGATAGAAAGGTTCTTAGTGTCACCCTGACATCTCAGAAAAACCCCGGGCTAAGGTGTACCTCCATGCGGCCTCCTGGTGACTGGACAGATTCTATAAACAGCGTTTTGTTGTGCCCGATAAAAGCTAAAGTATATTCTTAATTTCACTGTATTTTTTTCTGACATTATCTTGTAAATTATTGCCCATTGTGATTAATCTTAGATAAACTAAAATAAAATGCAAAATTTCCTTTTGTTTCAGGAATTCCCATGATAATGTGTTGATTATATCTCACTCTCCACTCTTCTGTCACATTATAAAATGGCTATGCATACCAATCAGTTTGTACTTTCTAGTGTAGGCTGATAAACAACAGTACATCAGGCTACTCCCAATTCATACTCGTTAAGCAGCTCTATACGTGAGTCAGCTCCTACTTGCCATAGAAACCTATTAAACCGCTTAGTACGTCATCCAGCTCGTATTTTATGTAGTAACTGGGTAAACTTCACTGTACATGGGCCGGCTCATACATTCTATGGTAAGCTGTTAAATGGCTTGGTTAAATCAGCCAGCTCGTACTATATTTCATACCCTATCATGTGATATTACGCACCACTCACTTCAGCCCTTGTTTGGTCCCACTAAAAGGCGCTGTAGAATGAACATTTGCCTTTACCTCTGTATAGTGGAAAAAGGAGAGTTTGGTACAATGGAAATGACATACAAACGAATTCATGAATATGTTAAAGAACGACATAAAACGAGCCGATTTGAACTTCTTAACCACCCGCCCAAACGTGACTTATGCCTGCCTGCTGTCCATGGACATGCACATTCGGGCTCCTGCGGGTTTTAGGAAGATCAAGGTGGAGGACAACCGAAATTGTTCCAGAAAACATTAAATGACAAAACTTACTGCTCAGAAGCATTCATTTGCCATCTCCAAGCAAGTGGCTGTTTCTCAACAGCCGATGCCTCCTGTGATACGAGTTCAAACATATACCATTGGATATCTAAACGCACCATGTTTCACCTCACCTGTAGTGGTCTATGTTGGTTATCATGAACATATTAATAAGTCCACCAAATTATGGAAAACAGCCTGTTTCGTTCTAGGGCCAAATTATAGGGCTGTAAATGGGCCTATAAAACCACTTCTGGACATGTTTTCACCAAAACAAATTCACATACCTTCTATGTAGACACCAGAGAACAAAAAATGAATTATATGGCACCTTTAAGACATCACTTTTCTGGAATAGTCTGAAAAGAGTACCCATTGCACCTGTAATGAAAATATAGCTTTCCTCATCATGACAGGCACCGCGCCCCCTCTGACAGCGGCAGTTTGTTTATTTTTGCAAATGAACTCCAAGCTCCAAATGTCTTATGTGAGATCTTTTCATGTCATGAAGCAGAATTTCACAAGCACTTCCATTACTGCAGCATGATGTCGTACCAAGGCTCCATACTGAGCAGCAGGGGCTCGGAGCGCACATTTTCCCTGTGTTTATGTTTGCGTTGCTTTGCTAATATGAGTACTGGCCAAATATGCAGTGTGACTGGCAAAGTATGAATCATTCCCGATCAAGGAAACCTAAAAACAGCTGTGACCCACGTGGGTTCCATAAGCAGAATTGTATCTTGTTTTGTCTCATAAAACCACAGAGTCAGGGGTCGTGTGATAAGCGGTTGCTCTACCTTCAGAAATGTAATATTTTCACCTAGATATCGCTGTAAATATATTATTTCAGCCTACTTTTCGAGCAATGGTACTGGAGTTCAACCAAGTTCGACAGGCTACGCTGGCGCTAAGCAGGCCTTCTTTACTATGATTGAGCTTCTTTTCTGAAACTAAAAGTTAATCGTTGACCTAATTTAACTCCAGATACAATAGAGCTCAACAACCAGAGCCAGATTGGGGGGGGTGAGCTAAAGTCTGTGTTGGGCCCCTACATACAGCATCAAATGCAACTGTAAGGCAACTGAGGGCCCTGGGCTACAGGTCAGCCCATGCATAAATACGGCCTTGCCAACAAAAAGACGCACCACTGTCCACACAACACCTCAGACTCAGACACTACCTCAACCAGTCAAATGAGATAAACCAAACCGGTGAACTATTCAAATGAGGAAGCAGAGGTCAATAGTTCACGTTCAGAAAGTAAAAATTTAGACCAAGATTTTGTTTCAACCAGCTAGCTGAGTACTCTGTGACCCTTTATACTAAACTCGTTGGTTGTGACAAAATTTTTACTTTCTGGACCTGAACTATCCACCTCTGTAAGGAAGAACTTCCACCATCTAATCAAACCTAATCTATCTGCCTGCCTCATCAAAATTTAGCAAAAGTGGTCTTCTACAGATGTTTAATTCCTACAACCAGCCAGGAAGATAACTAGACCGTGCTTATGCAAACCAAAAAGTTTACATAAAATCTAAACCATTACTACTTCAGGAATTAACATTAATTGTAAAAATAAACAGTGATGGGATGAATTCATAATCCCATTGAATCTATCATAGAATTATCTCATTAGTGCATTTGGCCTTCAAGTCATTGATATATTGCACCTGCATCTAGATTGAATCGGTGCATTTATTTCACCATTTGCAATGCATCTTGTTTACTGAGTACTCTTTAGTAGTTATTTGTTTTGCTTTGCAATCAACACAGAATTTGTTTTCATTGTGAATTGTAAATGTCGGCGGGAAAACATTTCTGTCTGGTTATTTTGGATTGTCCACTTAAGCACTGTGTAATAAACCCAGAGTTTTAGATAGATGCTGTTATTTATAGAACATCAGAAACATATAGGATGTAAACATTAACACATATATTTCCTTTACAGCTTGACTTTAAAAGCCAAAGCAATACAACGTCTTACTGCAGCTTGTATCATCATTGCCCTCCGCCTTCATGGTTGACATTCTTACGCAACCTTGTCCTTCTAGGGAGATAAGCTGCCGTGTCTGGGAGAGTGTGTAATCAAGGCATCATTTCACAAAGCTGCAACACAGTGAAATCGTCTGTTATGCAACACAATAACCCAGCCTGTCTGCCGAGCGTTCCGCAGCCCCGATAGCGTGACGTTTTCAAGCATCCGGCTTGGAGAAGGTCACAATCTGAATAACGTTCTCCACATTGAGCTCCAGTCTGGTGCCGAAGGAGTTAAGAAAAAAAACCAAACAATTGCTGTACATCAGGGCTGATGCTATCTGAGGGACCCCTCCCAAGGCTCTGAAGGGCCTCCCAGAGATGTAAGAACATATAAATATTCTGAAGCCATCTGAGTTTCATCTGATCTATGTTCCAAGAACATGTGTTTCCATGTAATTAATTATTAACGCACCATGTAGATAGGTGGGAATTCTTTTGTGAGCCTGGGATACCCAAAGCACTAAGATTAAAAGGCCAGGCTTGTTTTAATTCAAAAGCAAGGTCCTATATCTGTCTTGGACAACTCAGAATCACTAAAGAGTCCTGGTTGTGCAATCAGTGGGCGTGGCCTCTTTGGATTTCTATCAAACAAACGCAGTCTTGTTCTTGAAATCTGTGAAAAGGCTCTAGAAGGGACTGGGTACTCGGTGAGAAAATGGCAGCCGTGTCCGGTTGGCCCGCGGAGTCGGGAGGGATAGCGGGGGCTACACCACGCCCCTTGCCGGCAGCTGCCTGGGCGGGCAGATTAGCATGAGGGACGGGCATTTAATCAGCTTCTTAAATGAGATGGGGGGGTGGGGGCTGCAGTTTGGCACGCACACACAGACACACACAGGCATGCACGTGACTGCCCGAGCTGTGTCGCAGTAGTGCAGCGTAAGGCTGTCAGTGAGCTTAATAGCATCGTGGCACTGCATGTATTTCCTGCACCTCTTTTGCAGTTACAGTGTGAGGCTCGTATATAAATCTGTTCACGCCGTTTTTTTTGCAACAGATTGCTTTTTTTTTTTTTCCTGTGGTGGTGATTTATTTTTTATTTTTTTTTTTCCCCCAGCAAACCTACTGCCATCTGCCGCTTTCAGTTCAGACCGGAGTCGGGAAGCCATAGTGGAGGAAGAGGGTTACTGATATGAGAAAATTACCAGTGGAACACATTAGGATGCAATCACGTGCACAATAAATTGAAGAGGTAAAGGGAGGCGGGGGGGTGTGGGGTTGGTGGTGTTGGGAGGAGGGAGAGATGGAAAAGCAGCAGACTAACATGGAGGGGCCCGACTGCCGTGTCGTGTCATTACTCTCAGAGGGAATTGGCTGGAGATCTCATCCCGGGGGGCGGGGCTTTCTGAACTGGCCCATGACTCCACAGTTTTCTTCGGATCAGCAGCATCTCCAGTGACAGTGCAGCTGACACTGACTATATGGCTATTTTTCACAAATTAACGTGTGATGTGCCAATTATGTAAATTTACCATATATATATACATTTATTGCAGACGTATCCATACTTTGAGATTCAGCGCACAAGTTATTAAGATATTCCATTATCTGTTTATAAACTGTGCCAATACAATTCTATTTATGGCAAATCTGGCCAGTTTTTTATTATTACACTTGATATGTGCCAGATATAAATATGACAAATTCATCTTTTGTGACATTAGGGGCTTGTATTCGGACACAGACTTTCCCTTTTTCATTATCTGGCGTAAGAATGAACTCAGAATGAACTTGGTATTCTTACTAAATAAAACATCATGTTTCAAGGCAAATGATACACAATTCAGATGCCTCCACAAGGTTAAGGAATAGCACGTATAAATTATGTATATACCCCAAGAAATCTCAGATGGTGTATTAATAGCAAATAAAAAAGAGTGGAATCCAAACCTGACTAATGTGGCCTTTTATGCGTGAAAGGTGTGTCCTTATTGGTAGCCATTTTCACTTGAAAACCTGAAACCAAAGAAAATTTCATGTTCATATTTGGACGTAAATGGAAAATGATGATTTGAACACAACATAATAGGTGAATGTGCAATGTGGTATCAATGTCCATTTTGGAAAAATCCCAAGCAGATTTTAATTGTGCAAATTATTGGGTTTAAGTGGAGGTGATGTTCTCTTTATAATACACTAGATAGTAAATATTAAAGAGACATTAAAAATCCATGAGTACCTGGTTATCACCATCTCAGGCAGCAAAGATATTAACCTTAGACACCGGCTCCATAAGGTCACTCTGAGAAAATGAATGATGCATCTCTCAACCACCATACCGCTGTCCAGGGTTAAGGGTTCGATTTCCACACTCGCTGTGTGTATTATTGTCTATGTGGTATTTCCATGTCGCAAATGTATCCTGCGACAGTCCCAAAAAATGCATCTTGGTAAATTGGTGTTTCTGAATTTCCGGTAGTGTGTGCCCTGTGATGGACTGGTATGTTTTTCAGAGGTGTTTACCTACCTTGTACACTGGAATAGCTTCCCATCCCACTGGGACTCTATCCAGATAAGCAATTGAAAGATGGATGGTAATTGAAAGACGGATGGAAAGAATGGTGAGCTAAGAAGGTCAGGTAATGTAAGCAGATAATAAATAAAATGGGAAAATGGGGAAATGGCAATTTAAAGATAAAAATTTGGCTCAAAGGATAACAAACGCATTATTCTATGTGATTGACTTTTATGTAGATGCTTTTTATAAGAAAATTAATAGTAAAAAACAAGACTGGTCATAAAATTTATTTGAAGATGTTGGTATTTAACCATGTACAGACACTATACTTTAGTCACCAAAATTTTGTCCCAATTTCAGTCCTTTGCCAGAAAGCATTTTACACATGTTTTTCAATGGTGTGGTGAATAAAAATAATGAAAAACCTTAACCAAATGGAATATGAATCCCTTGTAAGATTCAGAATTGATCCCAAACATATTGTGTATCAATTCATAAATCATACACTGCATTCTTAAAATGCTTATC
The DNA here is from genome assembly GCA_026774425.1 of Petrocephalus zakoni. Taxonomy (NCBI): domain Eukaryota; kingdom Metazoa; phylum Chordata; class Actinopteri; order Osteoglossiformes; family Mormyridae; genus Petrocephalus; species Petrocephalus zakoni. Next base: position 10,403,006 of record JAODKN010000042.1, read on the forward strand.
AATACCAATTAATCACACCGACAATCCTAGTGGTTGGGGTTTGAGGTTGTGTAATCCTTTTTTCTGTGGATATTTGGAAGAAGTTGAATGTAGAAGATTAGATCAGGATGAGGGGTTGGATCATCTCCGGATACTGTTGCCATGCCAGTGCCTGCCTGTGGAACCATTGAGGGTCTTTGAGATCAGGACCAGATGGCCCAAAGCGGGAGACAGAATGGACAAAGCAATGCGAGTGGTCGGGCATTTCAGCATTTCGTCTGTGTGCTACTGAGCACACCTGGTGGTCTTTGTTGTGAAACCATTATAAAACCAAAAGTGTGGACATAACCAAGCAAGACAATCTTGTATGTTGTTTAGCATAGCATGAAAATAAACAATTCTCTTATTCAGGAAGCAACTAATATATGAGCTACTTCATATATGATGGTATACTTCAAAAAACAGAAACTTCATAGCTGACTGTGCTGTTCAATGTCTTTCTATTTATATAATATTCTGACAGATTGTTCTGTATTTTCGACTCACCCGGGAACGCAGACTCGTGTCACCTGAAGTGTCTGTGAACAGCACTGAGCCCAAAGAGAAGCTTTTGGGCTAAGAAAATGTTGTGTAATAGAAGAACACCAAAACAAATCCCAGCATGTTTTTCTCTCAAATATGCGTGACACACCTTTCTACCCTTTGGGTTTTCATCTGCCAAACCGCTACTTCATATTCAGTGCAAACTGGCAATTAAGGACTTTTAATTCTGTGGATCTCTTAAACCAAATAAACCAGAAAAACGCTACTTTATTTGATCCACCCATCGATTTTATCTAATCGTTTATTAATTTAGGTTATTCTGTTCCAGAAAGCAAACAGAATATGCTGCATGGAGTACATTCTGGACTGATTTGTTTTCAGCATGATATTGTGAATTAACTTTACGGACGATGCAGATAAAAAAGGGTTCTGTCTATCAACGTGGCATCGCAATACACAAGCTGATTTAATAACATTCGCAGAAGTCTCCGGGCAGGTTCATTCCGAGAATTTCTTGGGGGAGTATAAAACGTTTCAGGCCTGGACTGAGGACCCAAGGAACCCACCTCATTTTCCCAAACGTCGGTGAACACAGCTAAAGAAGACATCCTAATTCCAGTACAATACGCAGTTATGGAAGTAACAATAGGAAGAATCCTATTCAGCTGGATCTGGAATACAGAGTTGTACCTATTAGATATGTTTTCTGCGATATGACTTGACTTTTCAAAGCCTTGAGTACCTTGATTTGTAATATTACGCAAAGTATTTAAGATGTTTAATTGTGAATACCGTGTGTTGATGAATAAATGAATAATTGTAAGGTACTGTAAATATTCACAATTCTTTGATTGCATGACACCATTTCCATTAAATATATTTCCAACGCGAAACACCACAAAAGCAGGAAATGTATGTCCACATATAATTTCAAAATACAATATAAAGGTAATAACAGTTATAATTTCAGAAGCATTATTGTTGCTGAATGGACTGAACAAGCAGAGAAAAAAAATAGAGAATTGTTTTTAAAAGAGGCATTTATCAGAAAATGTTTCACCAGATGATTGGGGCCAGCATGGACGTATTGGCAGAACTAATTGGCTTTGAGTCATTTGGTAACTTGAAACTGACCCAAATGTATTGGTACAAGCCATGGCCTTTTGCAGCCCTCAGAATGAAACCAAAGTATTGTACTGTTTTTCTGGATTCTTCCAACATGTGGAAATGGGTGGGGTCAGGAGGGAACAACAGGAGACAGGTGAAAACGAGCCGGACTTACACAACCACCTCAGACCTTTGTGTCAGTGTGTCTGTGAAAATGAAATATTAAAATAATTAAATTAAATTAAGTATTTCGAGATTGTATTGCCGCTCAAAAAATATAAAACAATAAATCATTATTCAACTTATACGGTATAAAATGCACAACAAAAGGAGATATTACCCACAATGAACAATGCACGCCGTTAGTACCCAGGGCAGTTTCTGCTTTGGCCGCCACGCTAATTTTTTAAAGCAAACCACGCCTAAGATTCACGATGCATTCTTCGAACGATATCAAAAGAACAATCAAAAAAAATGAAGTGGAAACGCACTGGCGTTAAATTGATAATGAAAGAGGCCGGGTAATCTCATTACATAACAACTGGTGTAATTCAGCGTTTATTCGCCGCTAATCCATTAACCATGCTCGTTGATTGTGGCGCGGCATTACGGACACTTGTGGCTCGCCTAAGAGACCGGCGCTCATTAATATATAAGCGCCCAATAAAAGAGGGAGGAAGAAGGAGCCGTCCCCCCCCCCACCGCCCCAGCACACCCCCCC
>JAODKN010000042.1:10414909-10437361 GCA_026774425.1 Petrocephalus zakoni
CCATTCCTTCTCCTTACTCCCTTTCCTCCCTCCTCCCCCCCCCTCCTCCGCCCCCGCCCGGGGGGGGGGCGGGCCCCCCCCCCGCGGTTTTTTGTGTTGATTAACTCCACCTGACCTTCAATCATGTCTAGCGGTATAAATCGATCTACTTTGCCCTTTCTCAGCCAGGTAAAAACGAACGTTTTGTCTCTCCTCATTTCTACTGCTGTTTATTTGTGGTACGATGCAAACATTCAATTTTTGTTTGTTTTTTTTTACTTCAAGGGCACATTTTGGTTTTTTTTTTTTACGCTATTGTGCTGACCCTCTGTTTGCCCCACCCATGTAAATTGTGAGGAGAGGTCACCATTCCCTTCCGCAGTCCAGTGCATATCCTACGGTCCTCCTGCATGTTACAAATATAGAGACTTTCACACAGGTCTTTTGAGACCTAATGTAGTCATATTTAATGAAGTATTTTAGATGTAGCAAAAATCTAGATAAAACATAATATTTATGTTATATAACATTATTATCATCATTATAAGGAGTTTATGAGCATGCATTTTATCCAATCATTCATCAACACTCATCAACAGCTATTTCTAAATAACTTAAAAATATTCAAAATTGAGTAATTCCTAGCAGGTCCTTATAAGATTATAAGGTCATTCATTTTTGTTAGTTTATTAATTTAGCTCATTAAATTTCCTCCTTTGTGTTTGATTGTGATTCACTTCAATTGAATTGGGTAAATTCCCAGCAGTATGTGGGCGTAAGAGGCCTAGTAATTGGTTTAGTGTATTTGTACAGAGGTATTGTGGGGAATTGAGTCCTGGGAGTGTAGCCATTTTCTCCCGTAGTCCACATGCTCTGCATCAACAGCTATGGATGGACTCGTGGTTTATGCTTGATGAAAACTTACTAAGAATAAGTCTGTAATACTCATTTCACTAAACATAATGTCAAATCAATTTGTATTTCACATTTGTGGAAAAATAATTATGAAAAAATTCTGTTCATCTTAGTACCTGGGCGGTTTGACGTTGTCGGTAAGAACCCGTTTTTAGAGCTGTCATACAGTCAGTCTCATATCTCATGGTGATTCATGTCACTTTCAGCATTGTCATTCTTTAGGGACATCGAGACCCCTTTGTGTAATTCTTTCTGGAGAGACGTAGTCATGCTTTCAGGAACATTCTGAATTAAAAAAGAATAGCTTTGATTGATCTTTGAAGGTGCTGGAGATGTTCAGTGCTGGGGGAAGTGGAGATGGTCAGTAGAGTACAGAATATCTTATTGTAGTAGCCCAATACTGAAGAGGAATTTAAGGAATAGCTTTTTAAATGTCAATATTTAAGCATAACCACTACACCATTATGTAAAAAACACTTCAACGGTGTTTGTGATAATTATTGTATGCATTTTCACCATTTTCATAACATTGGTTTTGTTGTAGTATGTACATCTAATGAGAGTGACTAGTTTTTGGAGCTGCAATAATCAAGTCTGTCGGTTACAGGGATTTGCAGAGCGGGGATCTCTGTGCCCGCTAATGGTCGATGACTCTAGGTCGAGCAACCAACAGATAATCTCTTTGTAATACATATCTGGCCCCATCCTGTAAACTGTAACCGGCACAGTGTGGACACTGTGGGCAGGGGAGCTGTCCGATACAATCTGAGCTGCCCCCGTGTGCCCAGTGAACAAAGAGCTCGGGCCCGGCTTGCCCATCCCGCCCGCCTGCCCGGCTCCAACCTTCCCCCTCTTCCGGAGTTTATTAATACGTGGGGGTCAAATTTATATAGAGCCGCACTGAGCGTGCCCACATCCTGATGCCACGCTTCTCAGATGTAACTTCGCCTTAGCCGAAGACAGTGTTTGCCCTCAGCCTCCATGGAGAACTCGGCATCGTGGGTCGGTAAGTATGCCACCTCCTCCCGGGCTTGTAAGCCTTCACAGCCGGAGTCTCTTGCATCACCGGTCGCCGTGGATTCGAAGCGAAGATGGTGGTGGAAAGGTCTAGAGAAAGCCAGTAGGATGTTTGAAATGCCCCCTCTTGGGGAAAAGGTGGGGAGGGAGGAAGGGGGGAGGTTTCGGTTTAAACTGTTGATGGTGCGTGATTAGACTGCGAGGAGCTGGCGGCCAGGTGGAAAAAGCAGCCCCACAGGAAGGAGGCAGGGGGTGACAGCGGCTCCCGCGGCTGGAGAATGTGCCGGTGAATAATGAGAGCTCGTTTCTGTTCCCCTTGCCGGCAGCCACGGCCCCGTTTGCCCTGGCCCCTGGGACCCGCACGCAGGTGCCTCGCGTGAGCCCCCCCTTGACTTCCTCGCCGCGCCTATGTCCCGCTCAGGGTTTCGACGCTGGCTCTCGCAGACCGGGGCACGTCGAGAGTGCCTTACCGAGACTACTAATTAGCTCACATTCATGCCCGTGTGACTGTTCCGCGAGCATTCTCACAATCTAACGCTTGCGAAGAATACGGCGCACCGACTGCCGTTTGTTCCGCAAGGAGAATTTTTTTGCTCCGTGTTCCAGCACTTTTTGAAATGTGAATTTCTATGTACTGCTCTGTGGTTTTGTTCCTTAGAGTGGGGGATCTGTATTTCCTTGCAGCCAGGACCTAAAAAAAGATCTTGTGTGATCTAATGTGTGTTACAGTAAGCAAAGAATATTAGATGTCGGATGTGTGGCAATTAAGTATCACCACTCTCATTAAAAAGATAATTAACTATCAAAAAGCATGTGAACCGCCTATGTCTGTGTAACTTTGCCAGTGGTCTGTAAAACACATTATCAATACTATCATTACTAAAACCATCTAATTGCATGTCAGTTGATATCATGGTTTTAAAATGGAACCAGTCTTATGTTGGTTTGTTTCCCTCCTTTTTTGTCAACGCTTTGCGACAATTTTTAATGGGTGCAGTCTTCACTCCATCAGTCCAGACACCAGGGCCAGCGTTAGCCATGTCTGTTATCTACCTCCTGCAGTGCTGATGCATTTTAATTCGAATGGCCCTGCAGGTTAATTAAGGTGAGGAGGAAGGTACAGTACAGCTTCTTCAGCGTGATCACGCCATGGAAGAACGCTGAGGCGTGAAAACGGGTGACATCCCGACACTCTGCAGTCTTTTAGTTAGGCTGCTTCGTAAACACTTTCGTTTGTTAACGTCCGACTCCCGAGTGCACAAAACTATGCATCAAGCCGGCATGAACTGTAATCAATTTATACTTGACTTGATTTAATCAAAATACGGTTTCATTCTTGTTTTCGGATGTATTACTTTTCTGAATACATTACATTTTAATATACCCTCCACTGCAGGCATTATACCGCTCAGAACCTTTAACTGACCCAATTTGTTTATCGATCGAAATTCTGTCGCGCGTGCGTGGACGTAAAAGGCGCCACTTTAAGCTTTCCCACTATCTGATTGCATAAGGGCATCTGAGCACACCTAGGATTAGGGATTACGTAAGAACGAAATCTCATAAATCGGGATGTTTTTACTCTAAATATAAAATCGCTATTTAAGCTGTATGATATCTCAGCACCCTACCAGCAGAATGTACCTAGCTTTGAATATTTCTTCACTTATAACGCAACATATTAAAGAGTCTCACATAATGTTTATGGCTTTCTCCAGCCATTCTAAGACTTATTTAAATGTTTCATTGTATTTGCATTGTGTGTTTGTCTTATATATTTTTAACATATGGTGGTGTACCAAGTGACTTTTCTAGCTAGTACAATTTGCACATTAATAGACTGTTGACTGTAATTCAGCTGAAGTGCCTTTTCTAAGAGTGTAATGGTGGGCCCCCTTGTTGGCAGTTAATTGCAGCTTTCAAGCCATGACTCTCTATCCCGGACGATTATGCTACCTGCGTCACATCACTTTTTCCGTCCAGGCACATGGGCGCTAACCGCCGCGCGATCCACAGCTTCGGCAAACGGCACAGCTGTTCCGCATCCAGTCCCCGAAGCGTCCAAATGGATCGCTTAGCATACTCGGGCACCAGAGGCGGCATGTCACTGAGAGACGCGGGCATCGGGAGGCAGGGGGGCGCTTTCTCGCTGGCTATAACAGATTGATCAACACGTTTTCCTATTTTCCCTCGGCGGTATGTTCTAAGCGCCTGGGCCTGCTGTCATTCTCTCATTCCCAGTGGAGCCCTACAGAAGTAACCAGTGCCTTGGTGGTAGTATTTGCTAATACAAACACACTGAACAGCGGGGGGAGAAGACACAGTCCTAGGAGGTCTGTTCTTCATCTAACTCCACATGTCTGATTCTGAATCAAAATGTCACCTGAGGTATTTGTAATAGTGATGAAATTCGGTATCCAAACGAAGGTCGTCACATTACCCTTCTGAGACTTCCTGAGCTGCAGGGGGGGAGTGGGTTGTTGGGGGGGGGGGGGGGTGCTGGACACACATGCAGGACACACATGCACACACACATTTCATACTCTCTGGGCCATTTACAGGCATCAGTTTGCCTAAGTGCAGTGTCTTTTGCCCGCAGGAAATCGACGGAGCATGGGGAGGGAATGCAAACTCTGTGCTCACGGAGCAAAGGCAGTCCCCAGGATACGGGGAAGGTCCGTTCCCTGGCTCTGTTTGTAAGCCGAATTTGTAGTAAATCGGAATAATAGTAATACAGCACATAATAAACAACAACAATAAAACAACAACAATAATAATAACGATAGGCCTACAGTATTAATAAAAGTAACTACAAACGGTACTGTACTGTACATCGAGCCGATTCGTCACAGAAGCCACACAATATTTTCGTGAGTAGCACAAAGTAGTGCGTGTGTTCGTTATTACAAACCATTGTATTTAACGCAATTATTTTATGTAATAGGCTTTATAGTAGTCTGTTTGTAAGTACGAGTTGTCCAGAGGTCTGACATTCTTACCCCAGGGACTGTGTATGAGTATGGGTTTGCATAGATCACATTTGAGGACCAAAATGTCCCCAAAATGTGGTAAAACCTGAAATTTCCCTATTTTTGGGGACATCTTTTCAGATCCCAATTTGGATAACCTCGATTTTATAAAATCTGTGAATGCAATCAAAAAACTAAAAATGCCAAAAGTCTTGAATTTGGGTTGATTACTTATGGTTAAGGTATGGTTAAGGTCTTGGTAAGGGTTAACGGTGTTGTGACTGGGATTAGGGTTTTTCTCATAGAAATGAATGGAAGGTCCCCATTTAGATAGGTACGCCAGTCTGTGTGTGTGTACAGGTTTTGCTATACTTGTGAGGACCAAAGAATCCTGAAAAAATGATGAATAGTGAGGTCCGTGGCCGGACCTTGATACATATTGGGGTGTATGATTGCAGTCCAACCTGATCCCATTGATCTCAGAAGCTATATTGAATAGTACTAATAATAGATCTTTAATAAACTATAAGCACATACTGCGTATTCAAGCATAACCGATAACATGATGATCCTGCAGAAATGCAGGATGCTGTTTACAAAATCTGAGCCAATGTCTACATATGTGAAAACTGTATGCGATACACTCTAGCTCCATGTTTCCATATCTGGATTCCCATCTTGGCACGGGGGAGTGATGCCGTGTTTGGCTCTATTAAAGATCAGACGTGTTGGTTACTCACTTATGGGTTTTAGTCACCCCCAGTGCTGTTAGTCAACAGTTACTGATTCATTCTGGGAATCTGTTTATTTCTCCTCCACTTCGCAGTTAAAGGTGGCTAGTTTGTCTTTCATCTGCTTCTCGTTCTTTTTCGATAGAATGAGCCACTTCATAGAGATGAAATCTACTGTCACGGGACTGTGTTAATAAGTGTAAGTGTGTAAGTGTCTGGCGTGAGCCTGTTCTGTTTTGCAGAAACGGGCCAAAGTGAAATTTCTCTGGCTTCGTCCACCGAGCACACAACGCAAAGTTCTGTCCGCATAACATCGTGGTTAGATAATGCGCTGGCGGTTGAATGATTTTTCTTTATTTTCTTTGCGTAGGAGTGGCACTGTGTATTAGTCAAACCTCTTCTTGTGAAACTGCGAGCAACTTGCATAATTGACCAGATGCATAAACCACTTTAATAGAGATGTAATTATTAAAGTCCTTATTTTTGTGTCGGTCACCAGCATAAAAATTAACGTGTATAAAGCACAAGGAAACCAAGAGAGCTTTGTGCGAATACAAAGCCACCATTCTCGATAGAGAAGAATCGTCTTCCAGTATTAATGGCCTTTCTAAATAAGACACTTTCTTTTAAAATCCATTCAGCATTTGTAACTGTTATTTCTCAAGAGATTTATATTTTTCTCGTATCTTTTTTTAAGACTATGAGCAAGCAAGTGAGGAAAATTCTCCCTTTTCAGCTAAGTGCTTTCTCGTACGGAATCGCTAATATCGCTTCGTAGATTTGTTGACTTAGGCGGGACGTGGCTAATGGACAACTTCATTATGCATCATTACTATGGAGACTGTTCGTTCCACCTTTTTTTTCCATGGCAGCCCTTTAAAAGCGAGAGCCTTGGAAAGAGGGCTGACGGCAGCGGGGGATGCGTGGTTAACACAAATGAGGCCGCGCGTTATTGTTTCACGTCGCGTCGGGAAGCGGAGAGACAGCATGGAATTAGCAGGCTGGAAGAAGCCTTTATCGTTGCTGGAGACCCCTTGTTTTAGCCTTCTGTAGAAAGCTTAGCCGACATCGCCAGCCTCCTCAAGCAGGAAGTCTTATGTTAGCTTAAATCGACCCCTCAAACGGACCACCCAGTAATGCATAAAATAGCCTCCTTTTAAACAGACTTTAAATAATATTAAGAACCGGTGATATAAACTTGATATATTACATTTGGATACACGTGTCTCCACAGGACAGGGTTTGGGTTACATTAACTGGAGAGCGTGCTGGCAGACAGAGACATATGGATTAGTGTCAGCAGGATCTGGTACAAAAATCTGAGACTGGTGAGCTTTGGCCTGTCACATCAAAAAATGGCGCTTGCTCTGAAGAGGCGACCGAAATGCTCGGAAAGGGGTTGGGGTGGGGGGGACGCCAATGTGTGCTTTACTGGAAGGAACAGAAACCACAAAGGCCGCAGCAGATAGTGCCTGTGACCATTTTTACAGCTCAGCATCGGTGCAAAACTGCCAAAAATGCTTTTACTCTTAGAACTCCCGCAGCATGTGGCTGTACCCTGCGTGTCCGGGACAATCTAATGCATATGTCTCCGCTCAGAAGAGTGAAGGGCTCTGTCCTGATATGCAGATGCACGACGCCTGTGCTCCTGAGCGACGTACTGCTAGCTTAACGCAATGTAGATGTGATGAGGTGTGGCTGCAATTTCATACCTATGTAATTTACTGAATCTCTGCCGTATGTAAACAACATTTGTTTCCTGGTCACATGCAAGAGCCAATGACCCCCGCACTCATGCGGTACCCTTATTAAATATATTTATCTTAATGTAATATTGTCCATATGTAACGGTGCACATTTATGGGAAAAGATTAATAATAAGATTGTCTTTTAATAAAACCCTAATACTAATAAACTCATCAATAAAAAAATTTATATTCATTGTACAAACTGTAAGACAGCTAGCTGACATATGTAATTGTAAATGGTACATTTAATAATTAGGTGCACAAAGTGTGGACAGTTTTATTACTGACACGTCCTGCTTGCGTAAAGGTATTGCCCCCAGTCAAACTTGCTGGATTACTGCATAACGGAAAATGCGTCATGAGGCTTAACATAGCAGATATTTTGACCGTGCTTGACAAATGTAAGCTAGTACTTCCAGAGTGTTTATATATTCTAGAACATTTGTTAGAATTTGTAGTGTATGGTGTATATTTAACATTGTAGAAAGATTTTTTTTAATGTGGTTTAATTCAATGTAATTACTTGCCATTTTTGTATTGTATGTTGTAGACTGGTTAACCTTCGGATGGAAAGCAAATCAATAAGGATTTAAACATTTTCTGTATCTCTAAAATGAACAGAAAGCCCTGATGGTGTCAGGTGTGGTTTAAGAGCCCTGCGATCGGAAGGTCATGGGTTTAAATCCTTTTTCTGCCAGATGCATGCCACGTTTGGGCCCTTGAGCAAGACCCTTAATCGCAGCTGCTTTAGGGTTGCTGCAGTCTGGTTAAACCTACACCCTACAGCTGGGCCTAAGACTCACTGATATACACGCATATGTCTGAGTATCTGATTTCCCCATGAGGATGTAAAGTGTAGCATATATAACATTATATATAAAATCTATATTTTATATGACTATATATATATATATGTATATATAACTACATTATATATAATCTATAATTCAGCCTCAAAGGCCATACAGTAAGATAAGGGTCAGTAGAAGGAATCAGCCATAGGTACAAGCCCAGACAACAGGAATCTATTTTTTGCACTTTTTGTTTTTGTTGATCAGAAAATTCCAAGGAAGCTCTTCTCCTGCCCGTAATGAGCCAGACCTTCCCTTTGTATTGTCTGTGACGCATCTTATTTAATGTCGTATGTGATGGTTTGGAAGACGGTTCCCCTTTAACAGGTATTCTCTTCCCCCAATCGCCCGTCTCATCAAGTTAATTATTCTCTTGATTACTGTCTTTCTTTAGTGCTTTCAATCAGCAGACGAGATAGCGTGAATTGATGTTTAAAAAAAGTCTTAAAAAAGTTAAGGTAGCAACATTAAATTTCTGGTTCGGCCAAAATAAATAGTATCATAAATCTCATCATTTTGCCAATCAGTAGACTGCAGAACAGAAATTTTGCCAGACCAGGTGACGTATGCCCAAGAATTTCCGCTGGGATCAATAAAACATACCTTATCTTAAACCACCAGAGCTACTACAAATACCAGGAATATGCTATTCTTAAAGTTGCTGACAGAAGGTACTGAAAAATAAACTCAGTAATAATGTTTTTAATAACATTATTTGTCTTATTGCTTCCAGGCTAAGACATACATGTTTTTTATTAATAACAGTGTAGTTCCCTGCCGACTTGGCTGGTGTGTGCTCTTCTCACCTAGCTTAAGGAGTCCATGGTCCAAATAATTTCACCACTTTTTGTTTATTGAGCGTCGTCTATTCATAGACCTCTTCGGATTCCTTACGCCATTTGGACTGAACACTTGTACGCATTGTTCAAATGCCAAGCATGTCCACAGCTGTAATTGTGTTACCTGTCTGTTGTGTAATTTTGAGATGCCGTAAGGTCACAGACGGATAAATGGAAGCAAGTTCCCTCATCTAAAAAAAGCCCCTGCTATATGTAACTAAGATGTATAAGGAGCTGGTGCTGATTATATTACACTGAATGCCGCAGGGAGCCGTCGTATGTGGTACTTATATGCTCATCCCATACTGCCTTGCTACTAACGTCATTGGCGCTTTTGTCTAAACGTCTAGCCGTCATTGGCTCGTCGGAAACATGTCCTTGGATGTGGAATCTAATGTATCCTGATCAGGCTTAAGAGAGGCCCTGGGGCCCATTCCAGGAAGCACTGGGCACGAGTCTGAGGCCCATCATAAACATCACGGGGCACCTACACATACACGTTACAATTAGTTAGCCAAACTACAAGTCTCTGGACTGCAGGAAGAAACCCACACAATGTGGGTAGAATTGTTCAAGAATTACAAAAAGAAGTTCTGAATTATTGTAAGTGATTGGGACCAGGGTTGCCATGGTAACAACAATTCAAACTGTCAGTTCCGCATCATGTAAGAACTGAGCTGCTGGTGCCTGATGTAAATCGTTTTTTTCCCTCAACTGTTTCAGCGACCTTGATGGCAAAAGTTAAATCTGCGTTTGAAGGCTCTCCGTCGTGCAGAGGTGATATATGACCGTTTCGGTCTCTTTCTCAGGAAATAAATCCCAGGATAGTGGGATCGCGGAAATGGAAGAGCTTCCTGTTCCACAGAATATCAAAATAAACAACATCACGTGTGACTCCTTCAAGATATCCTGGGACATGGACTCCAAAGCCAAGGAGCGCATCACGCATTACTTCATTGATCTCAACAAGAAGGAGAACAAGAACTCAAATAAATTCAAACACAAGGTAGGCCCCTTGGGGGGCAATTTCAATATGGCTACCCTCAGTGGTGATCATATCAGTTGTGTAATTTGTATGTCAGTTTTTAAAAGCAGCTTAAAATTGTATTCATTTAGCTAGCTATTGCAGATCAGCATTATTGTGATTATTTTGATTTATAAGCTATCTAGAGCAGGGGTAGGCAATCTCATCCAGAAAGGGCCGTTGTATGTGTGGGTTTTCGATCCAACTCCCTAATTAGAGGACTGATTGGCTGAAGAGTCCTCACACCTGGGTTTGAACTGATGACCTAAAAGTTTTACTAAAAACCTGCATACACACCGGCCCTTTGCAGATAAGGTTACCCACCCCAGATCTAGAGAGACTTGGTAAAGACAGTTTTACAAAATAGGTTGGAAAATTCTGCCTTTTCTCTTAAAAAGCACTCATAATTCACTGGTCTGCGAGCGTATTTATAAGACTTTTAAACAGTTTTTTTCCACCTGGTTTGAAGAAAGATCCTTGAACCTCTCAACCAGGATTCCCAGCCTAGCTATACGAACAATAATTTTACGTGTGTAGCTCTGTGTTCCAGATATGTTTTTATAGAATTAAGAAACAGTAGCATGCTCTGAAACGACACGGATTACTTCACGTAGCTTTTCGTCACCATCTGCGTGCACCCTGCTTTGCCGTATTATACTTTCCTTTGTGGCAGGTGGCGGCTTATTAAAATGATGTTAGCTTAAGCAGCGTCCCCAAATGCGGGAATGGCGCCACAAATGCTTAAGCCCGGATAAAAAATAAAGGAAGGAGGCCCCTGAATGGTAAAGGTGTCTTTAGCGACACCTACAGGTCCGGCAGAATCGTACAACACAGTAGGGTTTAGCTGGCCCGGCCTTCACCGCCTGTCCCCTCTTTGTAGGACGTCCCGACGAAACTGGTGGCCAAGGCCGTCCCTCTTCCCATGACCGTGCGGGGGCACTGGTTCCTGAGCCCGCGCACTGAGTACACCGTGGCCGTCCAGACGGCCGCCAAACAGGCCGACGGAGATTACGCCGTGTCGGAGTGGAGTGAGATCATCGAGTTCTGCACCGCCGGTGAGGGGGGCGTGTGGGACGGGCTCCACGCAGGCTGAACATATGCCAGAGGGTTTGGTGGCAAAAGGCAGGATGTACACTGTAGCATTTAAATCAGAAGTGCCAAATAAGGCCCGGAGAGTAGAGAGCACCGCGGCTTTCACTGAAACGTCCACTGTAAATCACCGGATCGGCTCTTCTGGGCTGAAATTTTTACGTTTTTTTAAATCGACAAACAGCATCCAATAAACCCAGTGATTGTTTATGCACGCACTGGGGTAGCCGCGCAGACCTGCAGCACAGGCAGTATAATTTAGAATCAGAGCTGCTAAGCCAGGGAAATCAGCTAGAACGAAAACAACGTACACTGTCCATCCAAGAAGAGAACTACACGTGGTTTTAATCATGTGGTGGAAGGGAGTGCCACAACCCGGCCAAACCCAGGTGAAGGGTTACCATACAAATTCACCTCTCAAACTGCTAAATGATGCTGCAATGCAAACTGTATTTTAATTGTATTTTTTTCTCCTCTGTCTAATGTCCCCGTCTTAATATGTCATGTTTGAATGTCATCATTTTTATCATATTTATTGTAACACTTTACTCGAGGGGGTACATATAAGGTAGTAGTACACTTACTTAATGTATTAATTAACCAGAAACTAAGTGTTAGTTACATACTGAGCCCATGTTTGTTTGTCATTAATCAATTATAACGGTTCATGTATTTCATGCAGGAACTATATTAGTTAACGGTTAAATAATTTGTTAATAATTTACTAATATAGTTCCTGCGTGTAATATATGAAGTCATGATTAGTGATGAACTAATACATAGTTAATGGTTAACTAATACATTAAATAAGCTTGTACTACTACATTATTTGTTATCTTTATGTATCATATATATATAAATATATATAATGACCCTGAAGTAGGGCACTTCATCTCATCGTAGAGTTGAAGATGCCAATGAAAACACCTTGACTTTGAAACTTTGAACTTAAGTCCATTCTTGGGGAAGCCTAAAATGAGCTTCTGTCTGCTCGCAGATTACTCCACGGTCCATCTCACGCAGTTGCTAGAGAAAGCTGAGGTGATCGCGGGACGGATGCTGAAGTTCTCCGTGTTTTATCGCAACCAGCACAAAGAGTACTTTGACCATGCCAGGTAGGCACGCGAACGGGACCGGCTGGGGACTCTCTCGATTTGGGGAAAGGTTCCCTTCGTTATTAATGCTCACTTTTAAACGCTGGCCAGGGATCTGATGAAACGTAATTTAGCCCTCAGGGCCAGTTGCGGATTGGGGGTTATTTCATTATCCAGTGTGTTATTCGAGGGTGGTGCAAACTTGGCCAAGTGATGCTGCTTCATTTTGCTAATCCTCTGTCTGATTACATTAATTAAACAGATACCGTGATTACCAGGACCACTGTGACTTTTGCAGATGGTATTACCGTGGACAAAATAAGGAAAAGTGTCATCTAGCACCGCTCCATAAATCACAACTGATCGCCAAAGCCGAATGTCCAAACGAAAAATAACTCACTTCATTTCTGTGTCTTATAAATATGAAACATGAACCACTGCAAAAATTCTTTTGCAACAACAAACTCCCATTTATTCTCTTAGTCACTTGGCGTATTCCGGCACAAATCAGCTGCTTCCTGTGAAATAGACAGGATGTTTTCAAATCTGCACAAAACATTCTGGAAAAAAAAAATAGTGAATAGCCTCTCATGACAATACAGAATAGTGGCACCCCTTATATGTGTGAATCTCGGAGTGGGAGCCAGAGGTATAGAACTAGGAAGCTACTGACTACAGACTATAATATCTATAGTCAGTCGGGGAAGGTATTTTATTCAGTGATGCAATTTTCTTTCAATTACCTTCCCAAAGCACACAAAAAAGCCTAGTCTGACTTTTCCCTCTCATAGCTCACAAGGTAAATGAATGTTGGATAGGGAGTCTTTCCTTACTGATGGAAAGCTAGGAAGTGAATACATATTTTACAGGAATTGCCCAAGTGTCTTCCTTCCAGCTTCACCTTTGGCTGAATCTTTTATATCACTGAAATGTTTAGATCTGATCTTTAAAGGGCTTTGTCCTTGCAATTCCCAGGAACATTAGAGACGGGAAGGGAGAGGATATAAATGGGGTATTTCTGTAGTCACCCTTTTATCCTTAGCTGAGTAATTGAGAGTGAAAAAGGTTAGCTGTAAATACCTGTGTTTCACATTTTGAATAATGTGAATTTCTGGAAATTCCAACCAGAATAAGGGGAGTGTTGTGGCCCAGCAGGTTAGGAGCCTGTGTCTGTGATCAGAAGGTTGCTGGTTCTTCAGAAGGTTGATCAGAAGGTTTGAATCACAGAGTTTCACCGTTGGGCCCCTGAGCAAGGTCCTTGACGCTACAGGGACTTCCTGACCCTGCTTTTCAATTGCAGGTCAATTTAGATAAGTGTGTCTGCTAACTAAATACAATGAAAATAGTGTAGTAGCATGAAAGTCTACCATGCAGCACTGTGAAACACACTTTGCTTTTTTCCTATAGGCAGGCCCAGAACAACAAGATGCTGCCGTCTGTGAAGGACAACAGTGGCAGTCATGGATCTCCTATCAGCGGTAAGCTGGAGGGTGTCTTCTTCAGCTGCAACACCGAGTTCAACACCGGCAAGCCCCCGCAGGACTCCCCCTACGGCAGGTACCGCTTCGAGGCGCTGGCCGAGGTCCTGTTCAACCCAAAGACCAACCTGTACTTTGGGGACTTCTACTGCATGTACACGGCCTACCACTACGTCATCCTGGTGCTGGCCCCCGAGGGCTCGCCTGGCGACGACTTCTGCAAGCAGCGACTCCCTGCACTGGACATCGCCGACAACAAGTTCCTGACCTGCACCGAGGAAGATGGCCAGCTGGTGTTCCACCACGCCCAGGATGTCATCCTGGAGGTCATCTACACCGACCCGGTGGACCTGTCCCTGGGGACTGTCGCCGAGATCAGCGGCCACCAGCTAATGAGCTTGTCCACGGTCAATGCGAAGAAAGACCCCAGCTGCAAGACGTGCAACATCAGCGTGGGCCGCTAACCCCCACTGTCACCCTTGGAAAACACCCCCCAGAGATTGTCTAACCCCTTTAATGTCCAGTCAGCCCCAGACTTCATAAACAGCATGCATTCACAGCTTTCAACCAAACAGCTGTCTTTTCATTTGCATCCTTGTTTCTTTTCTTTTAACAAAAACCTGTTCGGGGTAAATGTGTTCCTATTTTTCTATCTTTTATGGAGGTATTTGTGAAGTCCCTGCCAAGTTGGACAGTAACACTGCTTTTTCTCCCTGGCTATGATGCTTATAACAGAAACTACTCCGATATTAGAGCTGCAATGTAATGTTTGCCAAGGGTAATAAAAACCGATTAAACCGCTGTAGTAAAGCAATGGTAACAGCTTCTAAAAGGAATTACACAAATCCATATTAACATTATCTTGTGATTAAATTATAATTACTGGATAATATATGAGCATGATAGGTTATACCTGCAGCATGAATTTAACAAACGAAACCTAGAAATGTGACAGCCTCCACCATGTTGTTCTGCAGTGTTAAGTGTTATTTATTCTAGAAACCATATACTGTGTTAAAACATAATAAATGTCATATAAAAAATATTTATTTTTACTGCTGTATAGAAAACAGAGAAACTGGAAGGCGAGCGAGGAAAGCAGGGAATATGATGGGGAGGAACAAGAGCAGCAGCAGCAGGCACAATTTGCGGTAAAGAAATAAGCTACCGCTAACATTAATAAACTAGCTAAATGCTAACATTCCTTTTCAGCAGACGTGACCGTAAAGCAACACAATCCAGACGACGGCCGACCTAATATCGCATTTCATACAGTTGCGGCACAGTAGACTTGAACAGCCTTGAACTGCACGGCATGCAGAAACGATGACATGGCTCGCAGTTGTAGCTCATCAGCATATTCAAGTAAAAAAAAACAAAAAGACAAAAAAAAACTCACGGTTGTGTACGTTTCAAAGACAAGTTTCTCAAGAGCGACTGCACTTGGCGCAGAGTTTTGCGAAAAGAAGCACGTCCAAGGCGAGGTTTTGCTAGGAAACTCACGGAACAGTGACCACTTTTCAGTCCACAACTGAAAGACGGGGGGGGTTACATTATCTAGGTCTAAAACTTTTGTTTTCTGTGTTGGGGTCACTTCTTCATCCCATCCGCCTGTATCACGTCATTTGTACATTTCTCTCAAGCTGAAAACGGCTTCGCACGCCCTGAAGTCCACGTGCATGATATATGTAGGCTTTTTTGGAAACTGTAGCAGGAGGATGGAGGAATTCACATACGGTGTTTAATCGATGTTGTAGAAATGTGATGACTGGAGGCTGTCTCCAATGCAGAAGAGCTAAAAGAGTGGTCTGCATATTGAATTTCAAACACTGTAAGTTTCAGTCTTAGTCACTGGTCCCAGAAACACTGTAAAACCCAAAACCAGACATGAGAAAAACTGCATATTATTTTGACTTTGGTTTTAAAAAAATCTCTTCGGTAAATATAAAGTGCCATATTTTAGCATAGAATTGACGTTCCCTAATATCTGTTTCTGTCTCTAAAATCTTTTGTTTTTCCAAATAAAATAGCGTTAAACAACAATACTTACAGTACCTGTGGTAGTGCACTATATGTTGCATCTCTGTCAAATGATGTAATTTCGTCAACCAAGGTGAATGTCATAAAGTGCATCGCAGTTGTCAGTATGGCACAAACAGGTCCAATACGAAACGTCTCTTTGTGTTGAGCAGTTTGTTCAAAAATAAATCTGAAACGAACAAAGTCTTTCTCTCAGATAGTCTTTGAAACATCCTGCTTGCTTAGAAGGACTTCCAGTAATCTGAGTTTAGCTTTTAGGTTCTTATACTCCTGGTATTCTTCAGCCATGGGAATGCGGTCATCCTTCTGTACAGCCCTGGTGGGGAGAGAAGTGGAATGTAACAAGCTTAAATAAGCTAGCACAAGGTAGTCTGCATCGGCTTTTTAAGGCAGTTTAGTGCACTATTGGAAATCAAATGATTTGAAAATTTATTTAATGCATTTACAGAAATGGGTAAATAAACAAGCTACTTTCTCTCAAAAGACACAGCCAAGGGTATTCTCGAGGTCAGTTTTCCGGCCAAGCCGGCTCCCTCGTGGGTGGTTATTTACATTAACTTCAGTGAGTAAGATCAGAGGATGCCAGCAAGGAGACCTACCTCCCCATTTGTCTGAAAAACTGCAGCTCAAACTCTCGGAGTGCTTTGCGACGCCTCTTCTTCTCCACTCGTGTTACCCGGAGGCACTCCAGAAGCTCTGACCTGGAATGGCGCCCCCAGAGGAAAGAGCGCAACATGGGATTTGCATCCACCGATGGTACAACCAAATTTCCTTCTCAAACAACTTAAAATAACGACAGGGATTTCTGGTTCGGGTCAGCAGGTTTTATAGGTTATGCTAATTTTAATGGCAGCATGTCCAGACATAACTGATTATAATTCTTTATAGAGCCAATGACTATAATCAACTCTAGCATCTTCATCCATTTTACGTCATGCTAGGCTTTCTTCGCACATGATGTAACAACAAACATTTTGCGAGTGTCGGCAACCAACCTGAAGCTGCCGCACCAGATGGGACATGAGAAAACAGCTGCAATTAAATATACATTCTTTAGCAGCCATTAGCTGCTAGGTGTAAGACCTCCGCGTTAACAGCCCTGCTAACGGTTCCCTTTATCTGCATCACGTCGTTAGGCTTGGCTGACTGATCGGCAAAACTCAGAACGGCTGCATTGTTTTCCGCATAATGCAGCACTTACATTTAGCTTGCTTTCACTTCCAAGTAATTATGTCTTTTAATGAGCTGAAAACAAAATAAAATTAGGATTGGCGTATTGGAGTTGGCTTCCCTTCCATCCAATCCTCCCTGGAACCTCGTGTGCCCAGAATCAACAAGGCCGTAACTAAATAAGCAGCTACTGAAATGGATGGATGGATGGATGGGTTTTAAAGTTTTAATGTTTAGTTTAATAGGAACTTCTACTGGTGTTGTTTATCACACATTAAATACAGTTATTATATATATATATATATATATATATCACAGTTCATAAACATTAATGGTTGTTTGAGTTAAGTTAGTTAGGGGGTCCGGCCTGCTTTAGGTCTGTTTGTTCAGCAAAGGATCCTCAAAGGATTTCCAGTTACCTGGAGGCCTCATGCAGGTTGGACATGGTGATGCCGGGCTGTCGGACGGCTTTGACCTCGTCCAGCGGGGACACAAAGGCCGCGTCACTGTCCTCCTCCGGCGTGCTCGGTGACTCGTCAGCCGGGGCGGGGCACACCAGTTGGCAGGGCTGTATGGGGCACTGCGGCACGCACTCTTCATCCGACCCCTCCTCTTCCTCCTGTACAGAAGGCCAGACCCCCACATCACCCACCAGCACCTCACCATTCATCCACCATGTTCTCACAAGATGCGTATTGTTAAGCTTTCAGGGGATGATTAAATAAATGCACATGATAGCACACTAACAATCCCCGCTTGTATGGCCAGATCCCACTTTATAATTATACTACGTACCAGTTAACCAGTGCCTGAATTTGAAGCTATTTATCCAGGGTGTATTTTACATTCTTTCCACTTAACAAAATAAATAACTCCATCCATATATACTGCAGCCACAGGGGACTCGACACATTGACTAATCACATTCTTTGAATGGGCAATCGAACCCGGGCCACCAGAAATTAGGCGAGATGCAGCCATACCAGACGGTTGAAGATCTGAAAGGTTACTAACGATGGTGGTGATGGTGGGCGTGGCGCACAGCAGCTGCTTGATCATCTGGTATCTGTCGTACAGGGGCTTCACCAGGCTCCTCTCCTGCCGGGAGTCCTGAGATCACGTGAGGTCGGTTACCATGGCAGCGGGCGCGAACAGGAAGCGATTTATCGCGGTATTACCGGCGGCACACTGACGCCTAGCAGAAAGGAAGCGCTTACTGGTCGGCCGTGCAGGCTCTCGAAGTACAGCAGGCATTTCTGCAGCGTGATTTTTTCCAGGGCCATCTGCTTCTGGGTCATTTCCTGGACAAACGAAAAGGCGAGAATAACAATTTATTTTGCAATTGCGTTTTATTTATATTCCACATTGGGGCGCACCCCCCCAGCCGGCCGTTAGTCACTCTGCGGGTGACCTGGTGTCACTCGGAGCCGCGCTAACCGAGGCGCCTGTCAGCACCGAATCCATCACGCTGCAAGCCAACACTCCCCGGGCGCATCCAAGGCAGCACGGTGGCAGTTATGAGACGGTGACTGAAAAGGCTTCTGTGATGATCCAGAAAGCCCTGCTATATATCCTTTCTTTCTTCCAGCAACCAGCTGTAAAACTATACCAGCCGCCAGGCGAACGCAAACCTAATCAGGTAACGGGCACACCAGAGATGGCTTTACCTTCATGTTGTCTGGGAGGCCGAGGGCCTGTCGCTTCTCCCTCAGTCTTTTCAGGAGGGCGTCTACCGTCTCCTCCAAGGAGGGCTTATGTTGCGACTCTGTCGCCCCCTGCAGGTCACTGCTGTACTTGCATATTTCTGTGTGCGCCTCCTTCTGATCTCTTAGTTCCTCCACAGATTGTTTCAATTTGAGGTCTATGGGATAAAAGAAATGCAAATCAGTGTTTTTTTTGTGTGTTTGGGGGGGGATAATTTAAATTCTTCCAATCTTAACCAAGACAGATAGTGTTCTGCTCATTTAAATTTTTTGTTTTCATCATTCTGCAGTAACCTTAGATTGCTTCGGCAGCAGGAAATTGTCAGTTGAATGTTGTTGTCTCCATCCATAACGTTCTTAAAAAGGGGCAAATGTTACGTAGTTTGAGGGAAGACCGGGGCTGTTCCATGAAGCAAGATTTCTCAGATCGGTTAACTTAAGCTAGAGGTGGTGATTGTCCAATAAGAGTTTAGGTAAGGAGCATTCCCATTGGACAATCACGACATCTCGCTTAAGTTAACCCGGATAACTGATAAATCCTACTTCATGGAACAACCCAAGGTCATATATTAGTCTCTGTTGTTATCCACGGAAAGATGGAATACGTTCCTACCTTTAAGCTGCTTGCGAGACTTGGCCAGCTCACTCATGAGCTTGGACATCTCTGGATTTGCCGTTTTATCGTTGTGTGAGGGCTGGGGGAAAAGGAACAAAGCACACAGTCAAAGAAATTGTGACGCAGAATTAAAATAAGCTGCAAAACGAAATCCGACCTGCAGAGGGCGACATTTCCCATACTTGTCACTGCTATCTCCGATGGGAATAATCCAGGACTGTTATCTGTTATCCCTGGACTGGTCCTCAGTAAGTGAAAGTTGAATTAGCATACGCTTCATCATAATAACTCATAATAACTGGTTTGAGCTTGATATAACCAGTGCAGCTTGGCTTTGAGGTATGAACTAAAACTATTGTCGTGCTATTAGAATTTGGGAATTTTAATAAATACTTCCAGATAGGACAGCGTTTCCCAAAAATGCCTACTAGTCCAACAATATTCTGATACAGCTGCAGTGTTTTAAGTGTAGAAAATCAGGCATTTAGAAGTTAAGACATGTTTTTTATTCTTTTACATTTAAAATTGCAATTCCACTCATTTATATTCATGACAAAAACAATAGCGGTCCAGCAGCTGTGCTCCTTGGACCCCTAATAAGGGGACTTCCATCCATCTAGTTCATTCATTTTCCATAAAGTCTACGTTCAACACAAATGATCAAATGCATTTCTCTGTGTTTCACAAATAACTAATTTAAATATTATTTTTCTTTTTGCACTGGAGTCAAAAGACCATGATTCCATTGAGATTGGAATAATGTAGCTCATGTCTTATATAGTTATATTAAATGACAAATGTGTGGTGTTATTAAAATTTGCAGAGTACTCCCGTGCATAGATACATATTCACAATAGGTAAACAACAGGCTATCCAGAGTAGATTTGTGCCCCGGCACCAGTAGTACCAGAGGTGGAAACTCAAGGTCCATAAAATTAATATCCAAAGATTTTCTTTCAACCAATGAAAACCTCTGAATGTGACTCTTTATGTTCAACTGCATGGTTGAAGCAAAATCTTGGTCTGGAATTTTAGTGCCATATGGTAACTGATGGAATTATTCTGTAATTCCCCTTCCCCAACGAGTTTGGATGTTGCACATACCATGTACTTCTTCTCCTGCTCAAACCTCTCTTCAAACTTGCGAATTTTCTTCTTGACGGTCTGGATGTGTTTCGTGAGCAGGGCGATCGACAGCGTGTCTTTGGCGCCCTCTGGTGGTTCAGTTCTGTCAATGCCGCGAGCCCTGAGGCAGGCAGGACTTGTGTTACCAGGGAGTGCTAGGTTCATTCACACAGAGACAATCGCACGTACATGTGCAAAGTCACGATACTACAAATACAGAATGCACATTCAATGCAAACATAAGCAGCCCAACATACAGTTTTATAACTAAAATATCAGTATTTAAATATCTAATAACTATAAGAAATAAGTATTTCCTAAATACCCATATCTCTCAAGGACTATTTTACTATTATTATAATTTTCCAGTGAAATAAATCCCTATGAAATGTAAACAGAGGAAACAAATGAGCTAGGAATCAACAGGGGCTAAAACAAACAGGCCAAGGCGCTAGATGCCAATTGCAGGAGATTTCTCAGCATTTCTGGGAGCGGACCTGCTGTTACCTTAAGCCGTCTGGCTATGGGTGGGGCGGGCTGGGGAGCAGTGGGTGTGCCAGAGTCGGTGTTTGTGAAAGGGATAGAAATTCAGTCAACTCCCAAAAAACTGCGGTCAGATAACTTATTTTTTCAGTAATGTATACCATTCTGAACTAGTGTGGTTTTCGGGTCCCTGCGACACTAGAGGGCTTTCCCAGACCCCTAGAAACCTGAGTGCCCAGAGTGAGGCGTTGCACCTTGCACCATGTGTCGCCCTCTTACATGATGAACTGCTGAGCGCAAGGTGGCGACGGTGCCACCTCCGGGTCGGTGTTGAAGCGCAGGCTGAGGCTGAAGCTCGGGCAGCGCGGCGATGGCAGGGGGCTCCCGCCGTCCGTGATGTGGTGCAGCAGGCGGCTGGGCCCGGGGGCTGGCTGACTCTCGCAGCCTTCCCCCTCCAGGGTCAGCGCTCTGACAACTGCCCGGGGGTCTGTTGTGGGAGACGCAGAGTCAGACAGGGGAAGTAAATCCAGTATGGAACCTCCACCTCCTGCTTAATGACTCCTTCCTTGAACTTTCTAATAAACTTGCATAACAGACACTTAAAAAATATATATTGCAGCCCTTTTTGTATTTTATATTTGAATTTTATAGCTATATTATGAAAGACATGATTTTGTATACGGGTAAATCACAAGAAATATATTTTTATACAGCTCTCCTACATCTTTAAAACCTTCCCAGTGGAAGTGCTTAACCCCCCAGTACTAGTCTCAGACGTTTGTTATCAGGAAAGGTCCATTACCCAGTGGCACTTCTGAATCTACCTCTTCTCATTATTAAGCTCATACATTATTTATCTACCCAGCAGGCTTTTTTGTTCTATGGCCTGGATTACAGAGACTGGGGCGCAGATTTTGTCCGTGCGTGCGGCTAAACGTTTTCTGAAATGGCTGTCGGGACCAGCTCCCCTTTCGAAATGCGGAATGTCACCGAAAAGTTCAAAGCTCACAGCGGTTCAAAGTTGCCACCCGGAGCTTCAGAGCAGTTTTGCAGCAGTTCTTACCCCAGTCACCTGACCTGTCAAAGGCAGTGGTACGTCACTACCACCGGCACCCTGCATGCCTCGCTCTCCCTCTCGCTCTCTCTCTCCTTCCATGACTCTCTTCCAGGAAACCTATTTCTCCCTCCAGTCGCTAAATCAACTGCAACTTTTGCATAAGTCATGGGTCTAAAAAAGTACAAGTTAGATGAAAGTAGGACAATATCAGCCCTATCCTCATCTGCTGAAGTAATGGAAGTAAAAAAAAAGTAATACCTGTGAAAGTAATACCTGCAACAGTATTATTATTAGCTAGTAATACTAAGCAGAAATATTGACATGCATCAAGGTGGCACCTTCCCTTTAAGAACAGATAAGAGTAAACAAAAGCTGCTCTTTGACCCACTGACCCACATCCCCTTTTATATACGGCTGATTAAAATACAGACACACTTTCTTTGCACTTACGGGCAAAAGTGTTTTGGTACAGGGAGCTCGCAGCGACGCATCAGACCCCCATGCGGCGTCTCGTGTGAGTGCAG
>JAODKN010000042.1:10481846-10494395 GCA_026774425.1 Petrocephalus zakoni
TGTGTGTGTGTGTGTGTGTAATTGGCTTAAGGGGCCTCCCACTTCCCCCCACTACCCAGGCCATATGTAAAATTTGACATTTGGTGGGTGAGTCAAAGGTTTGATGTAAGCTACGTCACCGCTGGAAAATAACTGTGGCTAAAATGTTTCTCTACAAAACTGCTATTTCAGTAACGAAAAGTATGTTTGTTAGTATCATTCTGATCAGTCACAGGCCGTCCATGCTCAGAAAAGTCAGTAAACAGAATCAGGAGGGAAAAGTGTGGCTCAGAATTGGAGAGATCCGATTGGTGGCCAAAATAATAATTCTTTTTTTTTTTTATCGATCAAAGTTCTGCAGTTATAGGCAGTTTTAAAAGAGAAATGGAAAGAAAAAGATAAAGGTCAGCTAGATGGGGCTAAACTTTACCATCAGCCTGATCCCGGCAAACAGTGCTATCATCTGCAAAACATCTTGTGCCTGAAATGTTACCATAGTCAAATATTGGCCCTTCCAGCAGGGTCACAATATCCATCCGATTTATCTTAGTCAGCACGGCAGTTAGGGCATCCGCTGGAAGAGGGCAGACAGAAACACGAATCACACAGCTGCAGCGACGCTAAAAAGCACACTTGCATTTGAAATTTCAGCAGGCATTTATATTTTCGCCATCTTACTGTAGCTACTAGGCGGGAGCAACAAGCTAAAAGATAAGAACAACATTAAAGGGGGAGATGGACGTAGGATCTCAGTCACACAAACGTAACTTATTAAGTATTACATGTAAAATAAACATACACTGGATATAAACTCAAACACATAAACGCACCAGGGCTCTGCATGTACGTAAGTCACATGTAGTTAAATCCTCATGAACAACATTCCACTTACAAACAGGAATTACTTCTCATGAGCTTAATCAGAAACACTTACTTGTAGCATTTTTACCATCTCTGTTAACCCATTTCTTTAAGAGCATGAAACTCTGTGCTGTCAACGAGTTGGGGTTCTCCACTCTAATGCGATTTATTTCATCGACAGAGAAGTCCATTTCCCTGGCCAGCTCTGCAACACATAAAAGATGGATGAGTCGACCCTTCCAGGCCACATCCGCACAGCACTGCCTGATCCCAGCGGTGCCTGGGATGGCATGCGTGGTCTAGACACTCAAGGAATAAGCTTGAATGACCGTAACCCCTAATTTCCACCATAAAATTGGATGAAATTTTGTGTGACTGTGTCAGATATAGAAAAATATTCCAGAAGTGAAATGGGAGACATATTGACCCTTATTACATTGATTTGAGCGAATGAATTTACTACCATAAAATCAGTAGTATTTGCGCACTCACTCATTTGCGCACAAACTATGTGCAGAGAGATTAGATCTCTGTGTTTAACACAGTTACATTTTGTTTCGTTTTCGATTATGTGTGCCTCTGAGCTGTATTGAATTGTAATGTTCCTTGTGGAAGTACACTTCCAAGGGTACTTCCAGTCAGACCCTCTGGGTGGCAGTAAGTGTCCGCTTCTTACCAGTCCAGCTCAGGCCCAGATGGTCAGCTACTATGGCCATCCGCAGGTCAGTCCTCTCACAGGGACTCTGAGGACCTTTGTGCAGAATATAACATGTTATTATCTTGTTGTTTAGTGGAAGAATACATATTAAGAAGAGACTGAACCCTTTTCTGGCCAAAAATTTTGTTCAGTTTTATGAACTTCAGAATATCAGCTTTGAACATTGAAAATTTCACATCAAAGAGCAGCATCTAACCGAATTACAATGGCAAGAAGAGGGTATCAGTCATTTCGCTGAAGACAACAGATTGTTAACTAGTCACTGGTGCTGAGGTTAGATATGTGAGTATGTATCCTAACAAACTACACAGGCAATTCCTGACATAAGAAGATTGTAACAAAAACAAAACAGAAAATACAAAAACAAGGTTTCCAATACTTCTGAATCTATAGAACTTTGTGTAGGAAAGACTCAATACAAAAGTAAAAAAAATCTATACATGCGGACGACCTGTGTTTTGTGCTAATGTGGCAGGTCTGTGTAGATCAAAAACCACTTCTGTCGCTAGTTACACAAACACAGACTCGGTTAGCCCTCCACAGAGGGCTATCTGGCTCTCTAGTGCACCAATCAGTCTAGCATGCGGCAGTGACGAACAACGACTCACGGAGGTCGGAATCTGATAGGACGGCAACACAGAGATGACAATGACAGAAATGACAGCTACAATTAAGTCACGCCACAGGCAAACACAACGGTTCATGCACTAAGATCAACAAGTTGAAAGTTTTACAAACTAGGCTTGATCTCCACGACGGGAGCCACGTGGGGCCCAGCAACCTGACTGCCTCCATTGTCACCAGTCCTCCTATTCCTCCTCCTCTCACTGCTGGCCTGTTCAACCTTTGCTCTTACGGGCGCGGCCTCAGCGGACCTAGCAGACCTCGACGTAAAAGACGGTTGAGAGGCTTCTGACAGTGAGGTGTTTCTTGACGTGCTGTCTTCGTCCTCAGACAATTCTGACCGCTTCCGTTTCTCTTCGTCGGAAGAGCGGTCCACCGGTTTTAATGCGTCCCTACTAACGCCTTTAAAGCGATCACCGGAGCGTTTGGAGACCTCGGCCACATGTCCTCTACCTGCCTTTCTAGTTGAACTGCTCTCAGAGCTGCACCCGTCTTTTACTGGGAGTCTGGAGGGTATCTGTCTTGATTTTCTTTTCTCTGACTTCCCTGATTGTGACGTACTTTTTGCTAGTAAAGCAGGACTTGAAACCTCTCTTTTGACTGCTTTTATAGGAATTCTAGATTTTGGCAGCATAGCAGCACCATGATCTACTCTCTTCCTGGCCTCTGGTTTGCCTGCAGGCTTCTGCAGCTTCTGCTTTCCCACCGCGGTGTTTTGTATGCGTAACGATGCACCGGGTGCTTTAACCGGCAGCCGGGATTTTGGCTGCTTTGCTGCAGTTCTCTTGGCTTCGTTAGTTTTTGCTTGCTCACATTTCACACTATTCTCTTCGACTTTCTCCGATTCTCCGCAGAAAAACGCATCTATCCTACTCACTTGCTGAAGCGTGGGCTCTGAAGATGACTGCAAACTAAACACTACACTGCCACACTCAATGTAGTTGGCCTGAATGTTAGAGGGCTCAAGATTATTGTTGTTATTACAGTTGTCTGTTACAAACGGTTTTTGTCCTAATTGGCTTGAGGTGTCTTTCTTTCGGCCAGACGGACCTTCTCTGTGTATTTCTAGGCCTGTGTGTTCTAGAGTCTTTGGAGTCTCATCTTTAGAACCGGTCAATTCCATAACATCAGTATCTTTTTTCACAGTAATAGAAGCAGTGATTCCCATTTTAATAGGGATACGCAATTTGGAATCAACCTTGGAGGCCATTATTGTGCATGAAGACGTGTCCAAAATGTTGTCATCAGATGACGTGTCCAAAGAGTCAGTACCTTGAATGAGACTGCACGTGGCTGTTTTCGTGTCTGTGGGGGCTCCTACTTTAACATCTACAACATTCTCCACTGGCTGTTGCTGTGTGATAACTACACCTGGTTTTCTGATCCCTTCCCCTCTGTCCCCTGACTTCCCTTCAGAGGAATGCTCACCAATCTGAAAAAATTGTAGTCTCTCTTCAACAAAATCCCGCTTGCTCATGTCAATTGCACCACTGCGAGTCATCTCAAACATCTTCCCTTCGTGGAAGGGGAAAGGGTTAGGCTCGCTAGTCGGTGTGCTTTCATCAGTTGGGGTTCTGGCAGGGGTTGTGTCTGGTGTGGTTGCTTGGGACCTGTCCTCTACAGCTAACCCAAAAGGTCTGGGCTCTTCATCTTTTACTCTAGCATCATAGACTTCATCATCCCCTCCTCTGCTGGACCAGGGATCGAAGTCCAAACCTTTGGTTGCAACAGTCTTGAAAGGGGTATTAAACTCCTCATCTAGTTTGTAGCTGAAGTAGGTATCAGGAAAGCCTTCTTTGTCCAGATGGTTTCCTTCCAAACTGTAGTGCTTCCCATCTTTTATTGTGTCCGACATTTTATCACTCAGTTCATTTTTTTCTGTTATGTGGTTTCCATCTTCAGGTGCTACTCTGTCCTCCTCCTGAATGACCTCAAGCTTTGTCTGGCTAAATGAACGATCACTTGGCTTCAGCATACACTCGGTTGTCCACAAGTCTTTTCTGCCGTCAATGGATAAGCTCGCTGTTTTTGGGTCTTGCTCACTCAAGCCATCATCCTCATCCTGAAATTCGTACCCGTCAAGGGAATCAATTTCAGTGGCATCTGTGTCATGTGAAAACTCTGCAGTTGTTGCTATGGAGCACTCTGTTACTGACTGATCATTCCCATTTTGCTCAAAATCAAAATCATCTACTTTTCCTGCACCATTGGCACTAGATTCCTTCTGGTTTCCATTTTTCTCATGCTTTTTGGATTTTGAGACCTTTTCCTCTTTTTCCTCTGGAATTTTAAATGTATATTTCTTGAAGTTAGCAGGTTGAAACACCGATTCATCATCACTGGAATCACTGTCATCCAGTCCTGGAGGCACGGGAGATGGAGGCTGTACCCTGATGATTGGTTCAGTAAGAAGGTGTTTATCATGCTCTTCTTGGAGGTTAACTTCCATCATTTCAGTCTCAGCCTCTGATGATGGACATGATCCTTTTCTATCAGGATCTGATTGTTCTGAGTCTAGAGGTGGAGGTGGGGGAAATTCAATGTAAGCAACTCTTTTCTCTTTTATTCTCTTTTCCCCTTCCTGGTTGCCATTTGCGTCCTCTATCACAGTGGACTTCGGCCTTTCCGGCGAAACCACTTTGAATGTGAAGATCTTTCCCTGCCCCTCTTCTTCTGATTCTTCTGAAACCTCGGGGATTGGACTAGGTTTGCTTGGCACAAAACCAATAAATGAATCCGGGAGTTTTGTGAGGTCATAACTCACTTCCTCAGAGCTTGGGGTCTCAGGGGTCAATGGACTTTTCCCTGAACTGTCCAAAAAAGAGACTTGCTCCAGCGTGTCATCTTCAGGACTCCCTTGGGGGGAAGAAGGTTGTTTTTGCTTCACAGAATGAAGTGTTATCCGAGTTTCCTGAACAGAGCGACCTTCCTGACCAACAATCTTTTTGTAAGACGCTTGCTGTACCCCCGTGGGTTCTTTCTCAGATTGCTTGCCCGTTTGAATACTCACATAAACAGGTAAGTTTTTAATATCTTTGAAGCGATCTGTGTTGACAACAGGTGTCATTTTCTCCAGGCACTGCATGGTACTGGGATCACTTATGTCATTAGACAGGACACTTTTTACTAAGCTACATTCTAATGAGTCTAGAGATTTCATGGATGAAGTCTCATCCTTAGATGTGCTTGCTTCTAAGCTATCCTGAGACCGATTTTTAGCTAAGGTTGGTATCTGTGATGGACTCCTTTCAGGAGTTTTAACTAATGAGTCTGGTTTTAACTTTCTGAATTGATCATTTTCCGAGGGACCAGAAGGCATCCGCACAGGAATTTGGGAGTCTGCCTTTTTTTTTACAGACCTCGTTTGTGCATCTTCCTCAGTCACATGTTCTACGTGACTGCTTTTTTTGGATGAGGAACCTAGAATGAGCTCTGAATGTTGCCCCTTTTCTTTGTAAGAGATAACTTTGTGAATATCCCTGCCACTGTCCTCCTTTATTGTTTCACGATCCAGAGTACAAGACAATTTATCCTTTAGAACTTCTTTGTTCCCATTTCCTTGGCTCTTATCTTCAGGTACCGTGACTCTCTCACCTAACAAATGTTTTGGAGTCAGAGTTTCTGGAATGCTTTTGTTTGATACTTTGTCACTTGGTTGTCTTTGTGCAACAGGAGGCCCTCGGGACTTGTCAGGACTTTGTCCTGTAGTGACCTTGCATCTCTCACTGTCTGAATCTTTCTTGGAAGGCCCTACCTCATCTGTGGCATAATCAGATTTGGGGGTCTTTACTCCAGTGTAAAACTGATATACAGGAAGCTTACTTTCCTGTAGTTTTTTCACTTGGGGCTTTGATTGTCCCCACTGAGAAGCCTTTTCTTGTTTTTGAGCCTCTGATTCAAATTTTAGTCTTACAGAACTCACTTTGGATGACTTTGCCTGGAGAGGCTGGGAGGCCTCCCCTGTTTTGGTCTGTGTCACACCATCTCCCTGTTTTGCTTTCTCATCATTAAATCGGGAAAGTACGTGCCTTTCTGGGCTGTTGGGCAAGCTGGCACATTTTCTATCAGTGGAGCTGCCAAACAATTTTCCTACAGATGGCTCCCTTAGCCTGCTCTTACCCCACTCTTCACTGCTTCCTGTGTTTTTATGTTGTGTTTTCTCAGGACTACTACAAGTAGAGCTAGGTCCAGATCGAGTTTCCCTAGGGTCTCGCTTCCGAGGTTTCTTCTCTGGGGACTGGAGTTCGTCGTTGAGCTTCTCTGTTTTGTCACGAAAAAACTGAGAAACCTCACTCAGCTTCTCCTCTGCCTCCTTTACAGTTCGATCTACTCTGTCTTCATATATCAGCTTTTCTCTGTTCCGGTCAAGTCTGTCTTCCGTGAATCGCATCCATACAGCGTGTTTAGGGCTACCAGGTTCTGTGCTATAATGCAACACAGTCAGCTTGTCAAATGGCTCATCCTTATGGCCAGTTTTACCTGCTTTGTCTGATATATCCTTTGATGACTTCATAATAAATTCCTTCCTTGGACCACTGGACATCTTCTCACTATAGTAACCTCTGCCACCCTGCATCTCTGAGCTTAGTGTATGAGGCTGGTCAGAGTCCTCTGTGTCCGAGTGAGAGATATCTAGCTTCTCAGAAAGAAGCATTTTCTCTGCAAATCTGTAAGATTCTCCCCTTAATTCAGATAACTCATCATCATGATATTCAACTGAGTGTTGACTCAGTAGCCTTAAGGTTTTATAGGAGTCATCAGTGATTAGTTGTGCCGAACTTGGACGACTGTCCTCGTCCTGAGGCACAGGGGTATTAACTCTGGATGATTCCAAATAGGAGGGAAGTGATTCTTCAGCAGTAAGTTCTTCCTCTTCTTGCTGTCCCTCATCATCACCATATAGTCTATCTGGTAGTTCCTTTATTCCACGATCCCTGTACATATATATGTCTTTGTCTGGATGCTTTTTAGTTTCACGGATTATAACTTCAGTTGGTTCAGCCTTATTACCTTTTTCAATATGAACCTCGATTATTCTTTCAATTTTTGGTTTTGGTTTAACGTCTTTCTCAAGAAACCTTGGAGAGATCTCATTTCCTTTGGGAGCTTCACTACTAGTCCTGTGCTCGAATAAGCCGGCCAATTCTTTGGAGGGATCTCGACCAGACTGGAAGGCTTTCATTATATCTCGAACTGACATTGTTTCTTCGATTCTTTCAGAGGTAACATCTTTGGTGGTTGGCTTATGGTAAACCATTCGAGTAGTGGTTGTGATATGAGTTTCTTCTTTGACTCGCATAGCTTTGCTCATCAAGGAATCCTCCTCTGTGTTAACTTTCATCTGAAATGCCTTTAATTTGTCTTTTATAGATCCAGCTTGCTCAGTTTCTATACAGGCTGGTGATGTTATTGCTCCTGCATCTTTCATTACGGGTTCCTTTGCTTCCTCAGTTGGTTCATAGCTTCTTATGACATGCACCACCTCTGTGCATGTCTCGGTGATGACTGGTGGAATGGGCACATCTTGGAAGAGAGGTTTTGGCCCTGTGCTCTCTGCACTTTGAGGGGCCGAAGGTGTCTTTTCACTTCTTGTTTCAAAGCCACTATCTGAGAGAGGACTCTTGTCCTGATCATGAGAAAAGTCTTCTGGAGACTCTAAAATGGCATCCGTTCCGAAGGCAGAATCTCCTAATTTGCATAGTTCCTTCTCAGAAGGGGACGAGCGCATTCCAGATGGTGGCATTTTAAGCTTGTGCTCTTGAAGCGCCATGGCAGGTTTGAGGACACGTTTCTGTTTTTCCTCCCCCTCTTTCTTCACCTCATCATATTTATCCATCACATCAGAAATTTTAGAAAGAATGCTGGGATCGATGTCATTAGTCAAGTAGTCCACCACCTTTGTCAAACTGAAATCTGCACTGGCGAAGCTGGGGGCATTTTCTCTGTCAAAGACCGGAGAGTATTTCCGAGCACTTTGCTGAGCTTCCTCTATCTCATCTTTTGAAAACTCCACCCAGTCCTCCTCAGGGGAGTGACCTGCACTAAGGGTCTTCCCTTCACTAAGGGAATCCTTAGCTAGTATTTCACTAACTTTAACCAGATCTTCTTTGACTTTCTCAACAATGCTAAATGGCTCCTCGTCATCTATTTTAGGCTCTTTTGACGTATCCGATTGGTAACCTTTTGCCGCAGCACCAGTTTCAGTTTGTAAGATGGCGGTCATTCTCATCAGGTCCTCTTTCATTTCTGCGACATCCTTAAGTATTTCTTGACTCGACGATAATGACGACGAGGTAGCTGCTTTCATGGCAGCTGAGGAAATGAACAGAGGGGATTTAATAGGTGATTGTGTCCTGGAAAAGGAAGACTGTGTAGGTGCATCTGATGGCAGAAAGGATTGAAGAGTTGTTGTTGGTTTTTTTACAGGGATTCCATTGGAGACAGTCTTTACCTGGGAATCTGGCACAACATTTACAAGAGAATACACTGGAACAGTCATTGTGCTGGATGTTATAGAAGCAGTGGAAGATGCAGGAGATCTCAAAGTGCTGTAAATAGGACTTGAGGCAGGGGGTCTCACGGACTGATATGACAAGGATCCTGATGATCTAAGTGTGCCATAACCTGATGCAGCGCAAGCATTAAATGTCTTCTCTGCTTCATCCAAGGCTGCGCTGACACTGCTCGTTGCCGCATGTGTAGTCGCTTGAATTCTTTCTTGCAGACTACGAGTGCCACTGGAGAAAAGTGTTGCTGTGGAAGAAGGATACTTAATAGGGGAGACAGATCCATTAAGGAGAGCTGGTTCCATGGAGGCAGTGGTAGGTTTCATTGCCTTTGATGTCACGTTGGTATCTGCAGATGATTTAATTGATGATAAGCCAGATACTGTTTTTACAGGGGAAGATGTTGCAGGTGTTGCAGAGGCCATGACTGATTTGAATGGCAAACTAGATGAATACATGTTTATTGTAGATTTTGGAGATGCAGGTGGTGTCATTGAAATAGAAGACCTTTCTAGTAAAGACCCTGCAGTCCCAGTAGAAGTCCTTGATGTCAGTGATGGGGAAAGTCCTTTCATGGACCCAGAATCTAGCCCATTTTTACTTGCTGAAGACAATGGCGAAGAGGGCACCTGAACTTGATATTGGGGTTGGTGGGCTACAGTCTTTATTGGAGAGGAAATAGTTCTGTAATAGTTCTGTCTGATGGGAGAAGCGATATCACTAACTGACTTGACTGAAGATGTAGTTGAGGCTCCTAAGGTGGACTTGATGGGTGAAGCAGAGGTGATTGACCACACCGACTTTAGTGGCGAAGCAGATGGCGTGTTGGACGACGAACTGGAGAGGGAACCCAGTCCAGGTTTTGCTTGGCCAGGGACGGTAATAGGAGCAGCCGACCATGCCTGGTAAGATCTTGTTGAAAAGACAGGTTTGTGAGCGTGACCAGGAGGCAGTGTTCTTGTCGTACTTCGTTCGACTGTTTCTTAAATAAGTAAATGAAAATCCAACGTAAAATCAACAAAAAATAGTTGAAAACAGAGAGACCAGAGAAAAAAAAATTGGTCAGTGAGTCTTGTATTAGCAAAGGTGG
The DNA here is from genome assembly GCA_026774425.1 of Petrocephalus zakoni. Taxonomy (NCBI): domain Eukaryota; kingdom Metazoa; phylum Chordata; class Actinopteri; order Osteoglossiformes; family Mormyridae; genus Petrocephalus; species Petrocephalus zakoni. The sequence continues at coordinate 10,491,625 of JAODKN010000042.1, forward strand.
AAAAACAGTACATTCGTGGGGTTTCGAGATGGGAAATGGTGATAAAATGGAGTCAAAAGAAGATGGTTGTTCTTCATGATCTGTGACGCCAACCACAATACACAATGATGGAGGAAAATGGCCAATAAAGCACATACAGCAACACAACGCCCAAGACAATGACAAAATAAAGAGAACAATGGCAAGACAAACACGGAGAAATCAGATTAACAAAAAGTTTAACTCTTTTGACTTTCGATGTGCTACATTCCTCTGTCTATCACTCTTTTCTGAAGTGCCTTTTATCTGTTTGGTCTGAAGGTCCATTTTGTTTTTGTTTTCTTTTCGTTAATTTTGGTGTTCCGACAAAACATAAGCATAGACTACAAAAGGCCCTATTTACCTGTTTTAAAGCAAAAATATACCAGAGGAAAACAACGGTTCACAGACCAAGTGATAGAGCCATTCGAATTATGCACGTCATGCATGTCAGACTCAGTATCCTTTGGAGACAGGCATCTGAAGTGCAGAATGTGAAGCACCTACAGGAAAGTCGACCTTCGACCTTTCATGCATTCCGATTAACGGACGAAACAAAACGCTGCACAATCACAAAGCCAATAAGAGCAGGAGGATTTCCGGAAAACATAACGGTGAATGCAAATAAAAAAAAAAAACTCATCGTGTTCTCACATTAGTCAAATCAGAGTGAAACGATATGGATCTCGCAATTCAAGTTGCTCCATTGCACAAATGAGTTAAAACAAAATAAAATAGAAAAAAAAATGTTAACAAGGGGAAACGATACTTCACAACGTGGGCAAGCACAGCACAGCAACTCAAAAGTCACAATAACCCATGCAAATACACAATGTCAGATACAAGCATGTGGAGTTACAAGTTATGTATGGTAGGAGTACGTCAAAATCACAAATATATTTTTATATATAATCTGTAATGTATATTATATGGAATGATACAAATCAGGTTTAACGTCCAGGTAGTATGTTTATTTTTATTAATAGAAGTTAGTGAAGATGTCACACTCACTCATCGCAGGCTCAGTCAGATAGCTGTAGCGCTTACGTAAGGCTAGAGATGCAAAGGTATGACGTCGGTCTGCTTTTTCAGTCTGCAACAAACAAAAAAAATAAAAGTCGTCTATCAATGCCCTAAGTTAAAATCCCTCCTATTTTAAATGCTAGGTTCCTGTGAGGATATCTGTGGTCTGTTTCAGGTCTGTTCAAAGGTCGTAGAGGTTAAGCTACAGTTCTTGTAGCGTAGGTGCTGGTTTTAGCATCATGCAATGGCTCATTGTCGACCCCGTGTTTTGGATTTCCTGCAAATGGGCTGTGCGAGAGGTGTGATTACCACCTAACGATCTAGCTACTGCGCAATTTGAGCAATAGAAGTGGGTCATTCTTGTTCAGTCTTGAACACACAGGTGTTCGCAATATAGGACAGGATCTGAAGTAGACCCTGTGAATACATTTTGTGTCCAGAAATGTTTGGTAGGTTCTATTTATGTCTTGATTTTATGGTTAAGCATGATAGAACAGACTTAAAATGTCAACTTAGAAAGTTTACGCTGTAAAGACAAAGGAAATATTCTAGGTTTAACATTGAACATGCATATTCTATAACGATTACAACGTTGAATCAAACTGTATACTTTTCATCAGTTAAAATATAATAAATGCTTCAACTGAACACACTGAACGCTTTTTTACGCATTCATCCTTCTGACAAGCTGAGCACAAACATGATTTTATTGAAACGGAGGTTTATGTCATCTGTGTCACTGTTTCGCAATTTAGCGAGTTTTACGAGAAAACTGGGTGTTTTCTCTCAAAGCGAAGCATTAGTAATGCAGAAAAAAAGCAAATAAAAAAAATAAATAAAAGAAAACATAGGAGAGCTTGGTCAATGCCTGCCTTGGGAGAATTTAATAAACAAGGCTTGGGGAGTTAGTAAATTTGTTAGCTTCAGCTTTTGATCGTACGACTTTTTTGAAGCAAGGTATAATGGAGAGAACCAGAATGTACTACCTCAGTCTACAACAACAGCACATCACATGACTGTGATGGAGTGTACATATATTACCTCTTCATCTGGATCTGACTCCATTTCCTTTAGGGTCCCAAGATGCATTGCAGAAACAGGGGATAATACAATGGACAGCAGGGGAAAGAAACATTGTGATGTGAAAAGGGTGATAGAGAGCGCACAACGTAAGCCAAAGAAGCCATCACGGAAGCCAGCCGAGGACATGGGAAGGCCGACGCAAACTGCGGAACAGCACAGAGAAAAAAAATAACCGAATATGCCATCACAAAGCGTTAGAAGCCTGTGCACCTTCAGCCAAAGCGGGAGGGGGTGCCCAAACCAAAAGGTCTGATTCGAAAAGGAAACTGCAAGGACACAACTAGAAAGAAGCTCGAAACAGATAAAAGACACGATATGGCAGTCTCAGCCAAACTGAACCCTTTTCACTGAGGTTGCTGCTCTGTCTCCTTTATAAATGAAGATGGCATGACATGACGGAGAGTGAGCCAGTCTAACACCAGCTTACCTTCTTGTGAGCTGGCAGTGTGATGTTTAAGTTGCAGACGGCAGTCTGCGGAAGACCTTTAGTCGACTTTGACTCTTTGAGGAACGACAGCCGCCCACAAGGTTCTTGACTATTATCTCTGACCTGCAAAGTAAAAACCATTTTTTAAATGGCGAACCAACCTGACTGCAAAGGACTGCTGGCTTGCTGGCTGATTTAAGCTTGCATATGCTAAGACGCT
>JAODKN010000042.1:10497648-10509156 GCA_026774425.1 Petrocephalus zakoni
GGTAAGGGAAAGTATTCAATCTATTATTAGTTTAGATAGATGTATAGACAGACAGACAGACAGACAGATAGACAGATAGATAGATAGATAGATAGACAGATACATAGACAGACAGACAGACAGATAGATAGATAGACAGACAGATAGATAGATAGATAGATAGATAGACAGACAGATAGATAGATAGAGAAAATCCTTGTATCTCCTGAAAATATCAAACTAGTAGCTACTTTGTAAAGAGAAGGAAGAGTATCCCAAAGAAGAGGGCTGCTGCTCTGTGAGTGCTGGGCTACGCACCCTCATCCATCCCGCCAAGGAGCTCGTTGAGGTCCTCGCTTTTGCTGTCGTACTGGTGCTCCTTCCACGTCTCGCCGTTCTCGCTCCGCAGCACAATCAGCTCCCGCTCGTTCCCGCGCATGGAGCCGAAGTGGGGGATTTCCACTATCACTGGGCTGGAAGGAAGACGCAACGTCAACGGAGGATTCCACAGAGACGCCGCGCTGTGATGATGCAGGTTGGCTGTTTTTAACAGGCCACTCCCGCCGAAAGCGGCAGAAGGCAGGGGTTAAAGGTCAGAGGTCAACAGGTCAAATCATCTGATTCCTTTGTATTTTTTTTTCTAGTATGGATGACAATGAAAAACAGGTACAAGTTGATGGCACATGTGAATTAACTCACAGCCCTTCCATTTCTGGCTTAATGTTAAAGTGCAAAACACTGCAAACAACAGACAGAGACAACATTTACACCGGGCACCGGATTAAACATCAGGAAAGCTGCACAATCCTTCAAGTGCAAGACCCTTCGCTGTTGTCATTTCAGTTCAATCATAATTCTGTCTATGCAACCGAGTTAGTCAAGAGTAGAAATTAATTTGTTTAAAAATAAGATGCAGGGAACACATACCAGATTTGTTCAATTAAATACAAATTGATTTAGTTAAATACAAATTAATCATTTTTGTACATTAATATCTACTTGCGGTACTGCGTTCTTCTAATAATTACAATAATATTCAATGACTATTATTGTTAACTGTTGCAAACAATATTGCTGTCATTGTATAATCAAGATCAAATATAGTTTATGGATAAGGAGGCTTAATAAGAAAATAAGAGTATTTGGCAGAAGCAGTGATTATTCGAGATTTTACATAGTTATATAGTTGTGTAGATGGATTTGGTGACCCTAGACCTTATAAACTTTTACAATAAAACACCTGCACATCTTGACGGACTGTACACTGAGTAAGAAAGAAAATATCTCTAAATTTAAGTTGAGAGGCCATTTCCAACCAGTTTTCACTGGGACTCTGCAGCTTTTTAACAGAATCACATAGACAGTATCCTTGTTTTCCTACGCAGGTTGCTAAGATTCCAGTAAATTCCATGACACTGCCTTACAAATCATCATGGCAGGTCAAATGTAAGGCAGGTCAATTTAAGTCACAGTCACTGACAAGAAACTGACTGAATACTAGAAATCCGGAATCCCTAAATTGAGTTAATTTTTAAAATAAATTTTGCATATATAGAAGTTTTATTTAGCATCAGATAGTGAAGGTCAATGTCTAAAGAAAATATATTGTAAAGGAAATTTGGTCTTTAGCATATTTGACAAACATAATGCGTAATGCAATCTGTGTAGTAACAGAACTGATACTGCCTACATTGAGTAGAGACATAATTTTACATTGTTGTGCATGACATTAAATGATAAAGTAAAACAAAAAACAATGTTTAGAGAAGGTACCAGAGAAATATGCATCGGTAAACAACTTTTTGAATTTTTTTAAATGGTAAGTTAAATACCCACTAAACGTTTTATTATAAGATACATTAAACCTGATTCAAAGATGAAATATTTGAGAAAGATCAACACATATATAAAGTTCTCGCAGAGGATATAGCTTTTGGCAGACCTGGCTCTATGTGGAAGTGACTCGCAGTCCTTCCCAGCATTCCCCTGGGGAGTCAGCACAGATACCTTCTCCGTGATGCGCGCAAATGGCACATCTTCCGCACTGGCAAACGCGCGCGGTGCCTCAGTGGGAGATTGTGTTCGACAACATGGTGACGGAGGCCAGCCACTGCGGCGGGATGCTCGTGGTGCTTCTCATGCGTAACAAGTGCGGCGGTGGTAGCACAAACTCAGAAGGGGGTGGGTGGGGGGGACGAGAGAGGGGAGAGGAGACCAGGCAAAATGATCTGCTTTCAGAGATGCCACCCTCAACTGAAAGCATCAGCAAGACATGTAGAAGAATGCGAATGACCGAAAGGAAAGAAACTAAACCGAAATCATAACAACAACAGTCGTCATACTCGTAGGAGTTCGCTTGTGTCGTTCGAGTCTGGCCTACATATATTCTCCTACCCAATAAATTTTGTTCCTCGGGGCCCGAGCTGCAGGATTCGGCTAACCGTGCTCTCGCCCTCGTTAAGAGGGGGCAGACTGCTGGGGAGGTGCAGTTTACTGAGTAACATCCATGCAGCGGGAAGAGAAACAAAGAAGAGGAACATGAAGAAGAGAAGGTCATTCCCGCGGGAAGCTGGACTGGCCACAGAGCAAAACCGAAGCCTCACCGGGCTCCAGAAAGGCCCTTCGGTCCTGCAAACACCGCGTCAGTACTGAATCGCTCACCTCCGTATCCGCAAACATCGCGTCAGTACTGAATCGCTCACCTCCGTACCCACAAACACCGCGTCAGTACTGAATCGCTCACCTCCATACCCGCAAACACTGCGTCAGTACTGAATCGCTCACCTCCGTACCGGTCGGATGTTTGGATAAAAAAGAAGAACCGTGCCAGGACGAAGGCACCAAAGGGGAAGTCCACCACAGTCCCATCAGCCCGGACGTTGATGCTAATGTCTGCTGCGGTCAGAACCCGCAACAAATATCCGTTATAACCTGACATCATGAACCGAGGACCGCAGAATCAGGCAGATTAGACATGAGCCTCTATCTCACGGTTCCACGTCAACCAGACAAACTTCATGTTCTATAGCTTTGATACTTGGTTATTTGTTTGTTAGGTAAATTTCCATATATATTTCATTTTTAGGGAACAGAGGCATCCAAATTTTGACTAAAAGTCAACGCCACTTCTCGAACAACATTATGAACTGTATAGATGTATGACTCACATCTAGGTTGACCTTATCTGTGAGTATGCTTTACTTAACAGCAAAATTAAAGACTGAAAATTAGAGACTGAAAATTAAAAGAGGCAGGTTTAACATAAATATGACATTATGGGAATGTACATTTGTGCACCAAAAAACAAGACATTTAGGGATATGTGTCGGTACCAAAAAATGCTGACATTTTTCCACAAGCATGAACAGAGACTCTTCATAGAACCCAATTTGCTCCTCCAGTTGTGTGTAACTGAGTCTGTTTCAGATGTGTATGAATTTGTTTGGGGATGGAGGGAGGGGGGAGCCTGGATATAAGTTCTGGGTGGAATTCCCCTTTAATTTAAAGCAGGTTCACATTCTGCTCACACAAACTGAGGGACTCACACTACTGGTGCGAGACGACAATGAAGTAACAGCTCATGGGAGTTTTACTTACACAAAAATGTTCTGAACCGAACAAAAAATTGGTTCAGAGAGATAATCAATCAGATCTTGTGTCACATGTCGGAACAACCAATCAGAAGTCTTGGACCCGCCTTCTCTAGTTGCTCGGACCCGACTCCTCTACAATATGATTGGTTCTCTCTCTGAACCAGCAATTTTTTTCGTTCTGCCCTCAGAATATTTTAGTGTAGGTAAAACTCCCACAAGCGGACAAACTCCTTCACTCACCCTCTTCACAGCAGGAGAATGAGGGGGGAGGTAAGTGAAAGTTAAAAAAAATGGAATACGGAGTCCGGCAGAAAGCACTCACCCCAGGAAATGGGCTCCTGCCGGGCCGACCTCCACGAGGCGGCTAGCCAGGCCTTCTCCTTCCACCATGGGCGGGGGGCAGGCCAGCTTGTGCCGCTTCACCAGGCGGCAGGTGATGCGCGTGGGCGCTGTGCACTTGCGCGGGGGGATGATGATGCGCATACCATTGTGCCGGCTGCCCCTCATGGAGCCCCCACGGGCATCCACCATGAAGCTGACCAGGAACCTGAGAGGGGTGGGGTGGGGGACACATAGAGTGGTGAGGGGCGGGGCTGACGGAGCACGTGGGCCAATGACATCAGTGAGGATGACACCAGTGAGTTTTCCCATGCTGTGACCAAAAACCCACACACGTAACTCCAAGAGGAGGAAAGGATAGTGAGAGAAAGGGATGGTGCTGTGAGTCTTAAACCCTGGCAGTTATTCCCCATGAGCCAAGCTATAGGCTCAAGAGACCTTTCATTACTCAAATCATAATTGGGACTATTTAACTCATTAAATACAGTATACAGGCAAGTTAACTGTCTTAACTCAAAGGAACGGAACTGAATCCCAAGATTTTGGTTCAATAAGGAATACTGCCACGGAAAAGCGCTCGGGATAAGTATTAGACAGTCCTCTGTTACTGACGAAATGTGTCTTAACACAAACGGAACGCTATCGTCTAATGTTCAGGGCTATTCATCCGAGGTGAAGATTCAGGCCAGGCCTGAGTGGGGTTAATGATCACAAAACCACGTGGCCAAAGTGTGCTGGGGTCCTGACTGGTGAACCAGGGCTGGTGAATTGAAAGCAGACCTTATGTAAGTAATCTATGCAGCGACGCACGGCTCGCCCACACAGCCGTCTCTGTGTAATGTCAAACCCGGCGTGTGACAAACCACAGAGGGGACGTCAGCGGTGCTCGTCAGTGGGCCGCGACATGGCTTCTTTCTGCCACGCCCTTAGATCGGTGTTTCCTAACTGGGTCCTAAAGGTACCCACAGATAGTCCATGTTTTTGGTCCCTCCCAGCCCCCTGCCAGACAGTCATGGACCGTCTGCAGGTTCCCGTTGACCAGACTGGGAAACCACTGCCTTAGATGTTTGAAACTCTGGTAAGTCTCAGAGGAAACTACAGCTAGGCATCAGACGGAGCTAGCTAGCAACGGGTAGGCAATCTAGGTGGGGCACGGTACTGCACAGATGAAACAAACACAGAGAAGGAAGAGGAACTGTGATCACAGGACACATTTATCACCTGGAGTCATACTGGGGTAGTGGAGAAGGAAAGCTGCAAAATAAAATGGAAAAATGTAGGGAAAAGACAAAAGAATCCAAGAGATCTATTAAACGCCAAGCTCAACACTGTTATATCCACCATGTTCATTCTGAGGGACACGGGAAGCAAGTTACAGAGAGGAAGAGGGAGAAAAAGAAGAACAGGAACGTGCCACAAGGTACCGGGGAAGACAAAAAAGAGCAGAAAAAAAAGATACCAGATTGAAAATATCAGAAATATGCAGCATAAGGACTCAACATACATGTTTAAAGTACAGTATTATTTGCAGGGCGGAAAGACACAGAACAAAATTCTGCAAAAATGAACGAGACTGATTATAGTTTTGCATTTTGTTCATCTGCATCCAAAAGAGAAAGTAATATAGTATGGAGACACTTGTGCTTTGGAGCCTAATTGGACAGGGGAGGGGTGTCGTGGGACCCGGCTGGTATTCGCTGGATTGAGCACAGGCTGCACGCTGCCCCAATGCACCATCACTCACCCCGAGTGGATGGGGCTGGAGACCAGGTGCACATTGTCCAGGGCGTCCGCAGCCCAGCTGTACCGCCTCAGGGAGTCCGAGTCGTACTCCCTGGTTGCTGCCAGGTGCTGGGAAAATGAGGCCACGGTCAGCAACATACATGTATAGTGGCCCCCCCACCCCCAGCAAAAACCATCATTGCGCAAGGATGTTCTGCCATCCCTCTGCTGGAGCAAATGAATGCCCAATGGCATTATGGGAGCATTTCCAACATCCAGTACCCTCCCGTGAACTTGCAACTGATGGCAGCGGGCAAAGCCTTAAAATGAAACAAGATTTCCCCTCCAGAAAAAACAATAATAAAGTAATAAAATAATACAAATGTGAGCGCATAAGTAGAAATTAAAGTCCAGTAGCGTAAAGCAGCCAGATATCACTTGGGTAATATTTAATAAGTTACCACCTGTTTCTGCAATGGCTGGAGGTCAGAGTGCTTGGGGGTAAATGCGAAAAAACAAAACAGAAAATATAGCAGAAGCAATAACGGCATCTTAACCGCTGAACGGAAAAGCAAACAAGCGATGCCTGCGTGTTTAACGTGCCTTGTACCTTATTCTGGGTCTCAACGACAACAGAATGGTCTTTACAGTCACTCTGAAATGATTGAAGGAAAACATATTTTATTACACAAGCAGCCAGGGCCTGTCAAAGCTGAACAACAAATATTTTCTCTATTGGCAGAGAAAATTCAGGTAATTTTTCATTTTAAGGGTCTCCAAGAAACACCGAAGCAACACTTATCTACAAATGAATGACTTCCTTTTACAAAAAGCTAAAAGAAAATGTATCAACGTGTGGCTATAAAGTACTTCCATGCGGTCCATAATATTAATGTGCAGTCAACAGGAAGTATTTTAGATCAGTTTAGACTCCAAAAACAATTCCCCTTCATTCTGAAATTCAAAACTATGGTTTGTAAGAAATAAGCTTCCTGAATGTGTGGAACACTCACTAAGGGTCATTAAACTCCCATCTGCAGGCAAATATAGCCATCTCCAGCCCCTCATGACCATTTCTAATGTTTTACTTCTCTAGTCTTAAAATTCCAAGAAGCAGCTTTATTCCATCGTTTGCGTGTACTGTCAGATACACAGAAATCACACTTTAGTGTCTGCCTCCCATGTTGTGAAGCACAGGTCACTCTTTGGACACCTTCACACTGTAATGCTATGGAGGCCCTGCAGGTGGTGCAAGCGAGCCAGTGGTTTCATCCGCACAACGGGTTCATTGGCATTGAGTTTTTATAGGCCTCCCTCACACCCACGACTGACTCAGTACTGGGTAAAGGCCTTCTACGGGAAACGAGGCCCACGGCTGTCGGGGTGTACCGTTTCAAAGCACGTAAGCGGAACGCGATACGATTCCAAGTACGCAGTGTTATACCGTAAATATTTTTTAATCTGAAACAGCACACACAGATGTACAAAAATGCATAATGCTTATGAACGCTGTGTATGCTACAGCGCTCCATTGTGAGTCAGTTACTATCACTGTTCCGTCTCCACAAAAACACACATTGCAGCAAATAAAGTTTTTCGACGCATAGTGACCATCATAAGCATCATGAACCACAAAGCCAGAGGGGTAGCACCCACAGCATAATCAAGAATGCAGTGATGAACAATCACAAAATAATTACCTACAAATAATGCAAATTGATAAAAACTTCTTTAATAAAAGCCTATATTATATCTCTTTTTTTAAAACTTCATGCCCCTTCCATCGTCCCCACGCCCCTCCATCAGATAAGTTCCTCGGTCCAGGTTACAGCACCCTACATATAGCACTCCCTGTACCACAAATGGCTGCATTAACCATCTAATTAGGTACTTGCGCGTTTTTCAAAATGGTTCTATGATGGTAAATTTGCTACTACGAGCTATAATGGAATATAATGGGAGGAGTTTCTTTCTGCACAGTATTACTGTTTAAGTGAAGTAATTCCTGATAATTAATAAGCAGAACTTAAGTGTCGTCACTGCGGCCTGCCACACTGTAAGAGGAAAATGCTGCAGGACTCACCGACTCTTTGGAGGGAGCGAGGATCTCCTCGATCATCATGCTGTCACGGGTGAAGGAGCTTCTATTCAGGGTGTTGGACCTATCCGAACTGAAGGAGCGGAGGCTGGTGTATTTACAAGTTACCACACAATAGGGGTGTGATGATGAAATGAACAGGGAGGGGGAAAAGAAAGTGATTACTGCATGCAGCTTCCAGGGAACCATTGCATAATTCAGAAAACAAAATACATGGCACGGGTTATCCAGGAATGGGAGCAGGGAGATGGACTGGGAGAGCATCTCTTTGGAATGTCGGCTGATGGATGCTGGGCTGTGCTGGAGGCTCCAGACCGAATGGCGCCATGTGTATGAACCGGTATTGAAGTTACACAAACGAAAAGACAAAAGGAAGAATACTCTGATGTGCAATGTGTGCGTGGCTGTGAGACCCTTCTTACCATTGTTTACCAGTTTAATTTTTGACCCAACGCCTCAGAGAGTTGCGAGGAAAAGAGAAAATCCAGAAAATAAGAGGCGACAGAAATGCGTGAAGAGAACTGGTAAGCCCAAGAAACTGCCTGAAATTAGCTTTATATATTGTTGTGCGGTTTAACGGAACACATATCCGAATAAGCACGTCTCTGGAAGAGACGGTCAAGTGACTCGCTCTTTTTCTATGTTTCGCTGCTCGTAAGTATGCCACAGGCAGGTGTGGAGTGAAAACGGCAAAGTCTATGCCTTCAGAAGGAAGTAAACACGAGCGGGTTAGCGACCGGCTAAAGGCTTCATAGCAGCATTAAGCTAGCTGCTAACCTGGGGCAAGTCACTAGATTCACAGCTTCCGATTAGCCGTCGTTTCCGTCTCAGATGTCAGAGACCGTTACTTACAAACAATTCAGAGGTGCCGTGTCACGGGGGAAAGCATGCTCCGTTACGGGATCTTCACAGGGAGCTTTCATCAGGGACTCCAGACAGTCTGATGTCGAGTCGATGCAAGACCGACTTGTTGCTAAACATCATCTGTTGTGATCCCTCCATACAAGAGCATACACTTTGAATAATATATCCAAGTGACGTTCAAGTCAGTCAGTGACTCAGTCAGTCCTTGTCAGTCATCTCAATAACAAGTTTTCTCAAAGCCACTGATTAACAGATTGATCAGCTCAACTGGTTAATTGATCCCTGGAAGCTACATCAAGTATAATTTAATAACAACAAAAACAACAACAACAATAACCACCACAACAACAACCACAACGAAGACCACAACATCGACGCTATCAGAAGCAACACCACAGTGTTCACAGAAACCACATGGCTAAGTTGTTCCCACACACACTCGTGTTGACTACATTTAGTATCGATTCTGATTACTCACTCAACTGTGGAGGGCGGGGGGGGTAGGGGGGTGGAAATAAATCTTACAATCTGAAGGTGATGGGAAAAAATAGCAAGCAAATAATATTATACTATGAGATGGACTAGGACACAAGTAGCACAGCACGGGACAACACCAATGCATGGGTGTGTCATGGAGCCAAGGGAGCCTCTACTGCTAAGGGTGGGTCATGCCCTCTTACCTGACTTTAGGACTACGGTGTGAAATTAAGCAGAGAAGAAAGAAAATAGAATATATTGAAAGCAACGAATCAGAGGAGGCTGAAGCAGAAATGGGTGTAATGACACCGGCACTGACGCCCCCCGGGCCACACATGCGTTACGCCCCTGGGACACGCGAGTGCATCTCGAGTTAGGGGGGAGTATCGGCCTGGCCCGAGAGCGTAAGACATGCGGGGAGACTCGCGATGGATGCCAGGAACGCAAAGGTTGCAAAAGAAGGTTGCTCAGCATCAAACAGCAATGGCCTGGTCAAGAAAACCAACCGGTCATGGAACCTTTGCAGGCATACTAGGGAGACAAGTTCACGCAAGTCCACTGCATCGGAGAACTTGGCCAACCCTAGCAGTCATTGTGACACCCCATTAGGCTGAACCATATACAACCTGTGTATGTAGTTGCCCCATATGGTGGAAGTAATGACCGCTTTCTGATATGCTGTGCTTCAGAACATGACCTCAAAACCCAAAAGCCATAGATTACATCATTTGATGCTCGGAGCAGCTCCATTAGCATTGACGAGTGGAGCAGTGGGTTGCTGTCCAGTAGGCCAAAGTACACGGGGGTGTCCAAATGGTTACCACCCTTTGTACTTCTTCCTTGGGGGTGGAGTCCAACATCAGGTTCAACATTAGGCCACGACTTGTGGTTAACCCATAGTACAGGTGAGAGCTGGCACAGTAACTAGCTAGCTAGCTAAAGGACACTTTCAGCACCTTGATGGAGCACAATCACTAATCAGCTCAGCAAATCCTCAGTGTTTTGTCCCCTCTGTGGTTGTTCTGATTAATTCATGCATGTTTATTATTCAGCACTGGATACCGTGCGCCACACAGACAGGTGTCTGACGTGTCTGCCTGGAGTTTCCATGCCGTGTCTGTTTACGTGGGCCTTACATCACATAATATTTCACATATCCTTCCAGACTGGCACTAATATTAGCTCTTGAGACCACCAGTAGGTGTATATTTAAGGTATATATTTAACATCAAGTAAAAAAAATAATTCTTACGTTTGATCTTGTTGTAAAGTAGTTTAGAAATAATGATGATAATTAGTAAATTATGATTATGGTTATTATGGCATAAGTAATTTGATGATTGCCAGCGAAATATTTTTCACAAGTACGTTGAAAAATAATATTTGTAAACAACAGAGCCTTGAAAACTTTGCATGTGTTAGGCCATATTTTAAGTTAAAGTGGTTTTCCCTTGAATCAGAGATGTATGCTGGAGTGTGTGTGTGTGTGCGTGTGTGTATGTGTGTGTGTGTGTGTGCACGCGGGCTTTGTGCATGCACGGGGTACGTGATGGCGGTTGAAACACGTCCACCTAAGTAGATGCGGGGGACAGCGTTACGTTACCTTGCCGAGCGGGCTCCAATGCTGAAGCCCACATAGCCCTCCTGCGGGAGTGAATCGTCCCCTAACTCCCGCAGATCCTGAGGGCCCAGGTACTTGTCTGTTTCACCGGTCATCGCATCCTCGCCTGGGTGAAAGAAAGGTGGTATTAGCTGGTTGGGGTGTCCAGTGGGCGCCCAGCCTCTCTGGGCTCTGTTCAGTAGCAAGCCCCGTTTACAGATTCGGTGTCATCCAAAATGCTACAACCCCCCCTCACCCCACTCCCCTAAAATGGACTCTTTCCAATCCTGCAACTGACACCCCCGCACCCCACCTAGGGGCGTTGCCACCAGATAGCAGCTGGATAAAACTTTTGGAATTTAAAAATTTCAGAGCAAGAGAACAAGTTACCAGCAGTTTTAAAAGGCCCGAGCATCCGAAGGTGCACGAGACACACACGCGCACTCACTCAGAGGCACAAGTGCACCAAATCTGCATTCGTCCTTTACTGTGTCCACGACAACACAGGGGAGATGTTAACACTCACTTCTTAGGGAAGCCACAGAAGCGCAAGGGGTTAAAAGAGCTGAACGAAGAACAAGCAAAAAAAATGGCGGGGGGGGGGGGGCAGCATTCCAGCAACAACAAAGCAGCGCCCACTCCCTGTCCCCCGTCCCCCTGCCGCTCCCCTCCTCTGCAAACCCTCCCCCAAAACCAGCCTCTCCCCCTTACCACTGCCGCCCCCCCCCCCCCCCCCCACCCAAACCAACCAAACACAACACAACAAAAACAACAAAAACCAAAACAAAAAACAAAAACAAAACAAAACAAAAAAAAAACCACCCCCCCCCCACCCA
>JAODKN010000042.1:10509256-10527197 GCA_026774425.1 Petrocephalus zakoni
CACACCACCAGCCCGTACACTCTTTCCCTACCCGCCGCCCTTTCCCACATAACCAGCCTCACCCCCTTACCACTGCCCCCCCCCCCCCCCACCACCCTGCCATCTCCAGGATCCCACAGCAGTCTCACCAACCTAATCCCATCGCATTCCTCATAAGCGTCTCCATTCAGAAGCGCTCCCGCCGGCCCCCGAGAAAGTGCCCGCGTTACACCGGGCCGACAAACTTTTATCCGGCCCCTGTCCGCGACTCTGCCGCGCTGCAACTCTCCCGAGCTGATGACTCTCCCGAGCTGATGACTCTTCCCTCGGCACGCTTGCAAACAGATCAGCTTTCTCCCGCCCCCGCCGCTGCCTGGGGACTGCGATTCGCATTTCGGGCAGCGGCTCTCCAGCTGCACTAGCTGAGCACCCGCCGCATGCCATGCGACGACTCGCGACCAGAATAGCGCATCGCGGAAGCGCGGTGACCTCTGACGTGGCCGGGCTGGCCCTCCGTTTTTGGTTATTAAAATCGCCGTTCCCCACCCCTCCTCGATTCCTCCCTTTGCGTCTGGAATCAGTCACCAAGGCAGCTCCTTTGGGCTGGATTTGGACACAACGCAAGAGAAGTCCGATCTCTCGGGGACTGTGGAAGAGCCGGAAGGGGGAGGAAGGTCTCGCTCCAACGGCGCGGGGACGCCCGGCAGCCCCTGTCACCACTGCCTGCTGAATGCACGCTCCACGCTGCCTGCAGAGTTCAAACAGCTCTGACACAAGCCGGCCCAGGTTGAAGCTGAATGGGGGATAACGCGTTGGGTAGCCCACACTGGGCCCCCCTCTGATTGGACCAGGGTGGAGGGGTGTTTCCCCAGACACGGCTCCCTGGTAACCCAGCTGGCTGGCAAAACAAAGACAGGGCAAGACCCATTTATATGCTAATGCAGGTCATTCTTAGGTATGCTCCACAACCTTCAGCACCACATGGTTCATTGAAGACAACTCCCCCCAGAGGTAGATCAGTAATAATGCTAGGTAGGAGGAAGGAGGCCTGTCTGTTTCTAAGAGACGTTGGAGCTCCGCCTCCCCCGGGATCAAGTAAAAAGTTGCAATTTGCTGCTAAACATCAGCAGTAACGATTCTAACTCGCCATGCATTTCTTGACAGAAACCTAACTGCAGCTCATACACGACAAGTCCAGCGAGCACAAGGAGCCTTCTGGCTGTCACTTGCTGGGAATACCGTCCATGCAGAACACGACTCCAGATGGAAAAAAATAAGAAGGTCAGGTGTGGCACTGGGTCTATAGCACCCGGATACTGACAGACAAATAATGCCTAGCCAGAACTCACATCAAAAAGAAAAAACATATTCATGAACCAAATGAGAAGCACGGCGGACCCCAGACGGTATGGCAATAGCTTATGTGCCAAGGAAGTCTTGTGAGGGAGCTAAGTTTGTGCAATCTAATGTTCCAATGTTCCAGGGCATCGACTGACAGAGTAACCCCACACCAACCTCTAACGTTACCCTGGTGACACGGAGAGCCAGCTAAAGAGTAAACATAACCAGTAACAGCCCTCTGACGTGGTGGTTTCCCATTTTATACTGCTAGCCATATATCTCAGGTACAATCATGCATATTTTTTGACAGCTAGGAGCATTACCACTTTGAATTACCAGAAAATTACCCAGAATTTCGAGCTCTAAAACAAACTGCTCAATTTTTGAGTCTGTAGAGTGAATACTCCTACATATAATGGTATATTTTTAAGAAACATTTCACAATGCCCGAAAAACATTTGAGACATGGGCCTGTACAACCTCCATTTCTAACCGAGATCGAGCCTCTTGTAGTAGTGTTATGGCTCTGACATGACAGGTGTGCACTCAGCAAAAACACACACAGCTGTTCAAATCCAGGCTCTTTCATTGCCTCAGACTCTGTGGATATATGTGTCAGACTGGTTGCTGAGTGGTATTGCTATCGCTTCATGTGCAGATTAGCCTCTCAAACAAAGTTTACAGTACGCCGGACAACGGAGACCAGTAGGAAAGACCGGCACACTAACAAAAGCGAAAGCAGCGCTTAGCATATTGAAGTATTTCATTTTCAGGAGACTGCTTAGCAACCAGTACTAAGGCATATTTCACAGACACTTAAGCAAGAGAAGGTGGGATCCGTGACAACAGAACACAAAGTTAGTCTTGCAGTTAAGGAGACAGGGGGTTTAATGCGCCTTTAGATGGCCACTGTGCAAAACAAAATTGAGAGAATACCTTCGTCAACATCTGAAATATAGTCTTCACTGAGAATTTCAGGTACATTGGCTTTATGAACTGTGTAATTTGAATAGATAGAAAGTTAAGGACATACCAAAAAAAGATCATAAACACAGCACAGAAATTTAAAGAAACTGAAAAGTTCGAGAAATGTATGACTTAGGGTCATTCGGGAAATGGGAAGATGTATGGTCTCGGACACTGCCGCCATACCTTCATCGTCTGACATGTCCAACACCTCATTCATTGTTTCGGGGACGTTCATTTTGTGTTTTTCGGTCACTGTCTGTGAATAAAGGATGACATTCTTAATCACAGGAATTTATATCAAAAGGTTTATTAGTTTATTATTTTCTCAATGATGGCTGGTATTTGAGGTCCTGGAGCATTTGAAATGAAAGTTAAATATTACATGAAACATGGGCGTTTTACATCATTGTCATGGATGTTCATGGCTGCCTGTGACATTATTACAGACACCAGGGTTTGAATTGACGGTGATGGAGTCAACTGTTTTTTGCGTGTCTAACCTCAAAAACGCCATACCCTGGCCAATATCCACCGAGAAGGACGGACTTACTAAGCTAGTCAAGGTTTCCTCCGTCACCACCTTCAGCGTGTCCACGACGGAGATGTAACCCAGTCGCCGGGCGATGGACAGGGCAGTGTTGCCGTTCTGAGTGAGGGGACAAAAGAAGGGTCACTTACCCAGAATGCAACACTGTATGGGCCAAAAGATATCTCACAGTGAAACACTCAAACTCTACAGAAACGCCAGTGTTTAAACTACGGAAACCCCCCCATGGGAGAAAAGTGTACTGTATCTACTGTACAGCATCCGCTATCTTTAAATATCCAGGAAAAGATCATTTTTATGCACAAAGGCATTCAGCCAACTTACAAAGCTGTCACATACCAAGAATTTAACCATTTCAGGTTAGGTGCTTAAAATCTCACACAAATAGACACGAAGGCTTCTATGTGGCACCGTGGACGGTAAACATGACACGATATCTTAAAGTGAAACCTAAATATGGACAGCAGCGCCTGCCACACAGTGATCGCTCGTGTCAAGAGCCGTAACTGTAAAGAACACCAAAGCAGGTGCTGCTGACACGTAACCAATTAAAACGGCTTAGACGTGAGCAAGTGTAAGGCCGCCTGACTGCATATGTTAGGGCGAGCCGTGTTATAGCTACATACAGTGTCATGCTAGTGGTAGCTAGGTGCTTGCTAGTATCACACACACAGATACCAGTAGAGGGTATAAAAGTGTATAGAGTGCCTCACACCTTCAGGGGTCAAATCCCACCGCCCACTTTATGTTGAGTGCGTTTCTTTTGGATACTCAAATATCCTCCCACGAACAGGCTAACTGGCATCCCTAAATTGTCCATAGTGTGTGGCTGCACATATGTACAGCATGTGCCTTGCCATGGACTCACATTCCATTTTTACATATGACTGGGTCCAGACAACCTTGCCCCCCCACCCCCCGTGATCCTGAGCAGGGTAAATGTGGGTGCAATTAAGAGTAATATTAGCAGTGTTCTTTTAAAATTGGTGATATTACTATTGCACTTATATCGCCTGGCATTCAGTCCTGGGGGGTGTATAGGAGCAGGGCCAGGCTGCAGGGGTAGGGGACTTAATTGAAACGGTAACATAAAGGAGCCAGAGGGGGTTGTAGCATTTCAACCAATCAGTTGAGCATAAAGAGTCACAGTCACAGAGTAGCTCAACTAGTTGGTTGAAACAAAATCCTGGTCTGGATTTTTACTTTCTGGACCTGAAATTGACACCTCTGGCGAGGAGTGTGTGCCGTTAGGAAGGGCGTGAGTGATGTCACATCCCGGACAAGAGGGACACACTCACCACCGTCAGCTCATTGGGTGAGGCACCGTGCTGGAGCAGCAAGTTGATGACGTGGGTGTGACCTTGCTGCGCCGCCTGGTGGAGGGGGGTATAGCCGTTCTGCCGCAGGGGGGGGAGAGGTACCGGTCAGGTCAGAAAGTGTGCAGAAAGGGGCCACGGCAGAGAGGAGAGCTGAGTTAATACCTTTGTCTTGGCATTGACCTTCGCCTGGTTCTGGAGGAGGAAGTTCACCATCTTGATGTTTCCATAGTGACAGGCCACATGCAGAGGAGTGTATCCCATCTGTCGGAGTGGAAAAAGTGAGCCGGGACTGAGATGTGTGGCCTTCTCTCTGCCGCCGATGGCTATTTATGGTCAGAGGTATAAATACTCCATGACCCGCGGTCCTGTTGTCATGGCAACTTGAGGCTTTCCCATCTATGCACTTTCCTTTCGGTTAATTCAAGCCATTAAGTTTATTTGGTGGGTGTCTGATGGACAGAGTGGCCGGGGGGGGGAGTTGGGGTACTAGAATCTGCCCTCCTGACTCAACCCCTCCTGAAGCTCTGATGATCAGAGCAATAAGAAGGTTTTTGGGAGAGACAGCCCTGTTGCCATGTTCGAGATGAGAACATGGCCGTTAAAACATCTGGGCTAAACAAATCGGATTCATTTGAGGCAAGAAAAGGACAGAGAAATTGGGGAGAGGGAGATTCTGGACCAGCGTGCGTGTCTGGAATAGGGAGGAGAGAGGTTACCATACAGCCACACACAGGAGCAATTCTAAGATTTTTATCGTGGAGCATACAATAATCAGCCAATGATATGTGTGGAATTGGTGAGCGACAGGAGAGGGGGCACTCAGGCGGCCAATCAGCTTTCTGGTTGAGCCAGTTCCCCTGTGGCCCCGCCCCAGTATACGGTCCTGCCCATGGATAATCCTGCATGAAACCACAGCTAAATATTTCCATCATTTTGATCTTCCAGACGTCGCCATTCTCCCGGGGAGGGCTGCACTCTTTCAAAGACTCAAAAATCCTGAGGTAACATTCTGTCTCACGAAAGTCGGGGAACTAAACAGGAGAAGACGTCAGTTTCCCGTGAAGCTTCGCGAAGGCCTGCAGAAAATCAGCCGACGTTACTCTGGGAACACAGCGTCCTTTAAAAGAGAAACACAGCCATGGCGGGGTAGGGATTCCTGAGGTGGGCCTCAGCATGACGGGTGCCTCGCTGCTCAGATCACAGTCACTGACGTCCTTCAACTCCAACATTAACCTCAGCTATTCCGGCACAGGCCAGCCGCCTTTTGTCTGCATTTTAATTCTGCTCCCCTATCCCGAGGAGAACGGGGGCATTGTGATACTTCCTCATAAACCTAACCTTCGCCCCCCCCAAACATGACCTTTACCTTTGTTTCAGGGTCAATCGTTGCCCCCTGATTGACCAGGACCTCTGCGACGTTCACTCTGTCCTCCTGAGCTGCTAAATGGAGAGGCGTCAGGCCGTTCTGAGAGACAGGGGAACAGCAAGAGGTCATGTCGCCGAAAAGCCTTTACCACGGTGTACCAAAGCCCCCTTTCAGATTTGTCATGTTCTCGCCAAACGAATTGGGGCGTGGATCGGTGACACGTAACATATTCAGCTCCCAGTAACAGCAAAAAGGCCCCAAAAACAACAGCAACGCCTACTGACACGTATCTTAAGATACATAGATCTTAAGGGAGCCACATAAATTCATCCTGTAAGCTAAGACTCCCCTTTAATTAAATCCAGCAGGTAGTACAGCAGTTAAGGAAATTAACTCTAAACCAACAAAAAAAAATCCAATTTACTTAGTGGGGGCCTTGCTGCAATATGCTTCAGCAAGAAACATTCTCATAAAATATAGAGCTGCATAAGTGGGCAGAATTGAAATGAAAAAAATGAGTCAGCCTAGCTGTGTAATCTTGACGCTCTGTTAAAAGCAATCTGTAGGCTAATCAGGTGAGTAGGGCAGACCTATGGATGGTCGAGGCTCTGTTGGCCAATCGGGTGAGGTGAGTAGGTCTAAGCTCTGTTAAAAGCACTCTGGCAGCCAATTGGGTGAGTTGGGCGGGTCTAGAGTTGGCCAAGGCTATGTTAAAAGCCTTCCCTCATCCAATCAGGTGATGTGGGTGGGTCTATAAGTAGCCAACCTTATTGGACAGGTTGACATTGGCATTCCGGGCCAGCAGCAGGGACTCCATGTCGACGTGGCCCTCCTGTGCGGCCAGGTGCACGGGGCTGATGCCCTGCCGTGTAATGGCGTTGGTGTCTGCGCCATACTCCAGCAAGGTGGTGGCGATGTCCATCTGATTCTTCTTGGCAGCAATGTGCAGTGGGGTGTAGCCATTCTGGAAGGGAAGTGGGGTGAGCTCACTGCCTAGTGGTACTCTATGGTTTTTCAGGCACCTTATCTGAGTTACAAAAGGCTTCTCGACTCAATGCAAGTAACCCTAAAGTTACTGCAACTTCTATTTAATACTTTACCTGTCCCATTATTAAGAGCGATGGTACAGATTTAATGACATATAAGGAATAGTCTGCCTACAGAGGGTTAACGGAGTACCTAAATATTCTTCGAATAATTTATCTGAACTTGACTCCTCACTCAACCCATGTTATATGAATAGTTGAATCTCAGCTAATACACTGCTGAATTGTTACACATACCATCTGTTGGCTAGACTATCCAAATAATGTTTTACCAAATATAATGCAAATTTGCATTAAATAAAGAACCCCATGTTCTCACAGAGTATTACCAGATGAAACACAGAACACAGAAGGATGAGTGTCATTAGTGGATGGTGGGGGGAAAAACGGTTATTAAAAAGGAAGAATAGAGGAATAAAATGTGCAGCATTTCATGACAGAGGACCTCCGGGGAGGGTTTTCTCTTTATTCCTGATCCAAAACAGCAGGCGAAGTTGGCATCGTGACATGGAGAGAGATCGTCGCCGTAGTCAGATTCGTCGTGGTACTAGAAGGAGGGAGGTGCGCCCTCGGGGGGTAGATCGTTAAAAATACCCGGCCAAGAGGGCTAATTTCACAACCACTCCGGTGGCCTGAGCAAACCGCACACACACCACCACCGCCAACCGTCTTACCTTGAGCAACTTCCTGCGAATGCCTAATAGAGCAATATGGGGGGGGGGGGGCTATGAGCCAATGCGATAGGCACACTGCACAATGGTGTCCAAGCATTGGCTGAGTCACGAATCACATGGCCGGGGAAAGGAGGCAAGGCGGGTGGTACAGGAGCGACTGTCGGCTGGTGGTGGGCCCTCGCCAGCAGTGATGTCAGGCCCCAGAGATGGGCCTGGCGGTCCAAATGTTGCCCGTCTCAGCCATGGAGAGAAAAAAATATCCAGTAATAACTTGTCAAGGGGGAACAAAGGCTGTAACCAGGGTGATGTTTTCTGCTCAGGGATCGCTTTCCAGTCGCTAAAAACACATGCAAGATAAACCCGCACGCATACCGTCCTCTCTCCCAGCTCAACTAATAAGAATCAACTGGCTGGCAAGAATACTTAATCCACGATCTGTTTCCATTTATTCGTTTTCCTCTTAGCCTTGTGTGAAGTAACATTTGGCTTCTGCCATCGGTATTGTCACTTTCACAGCCTCCAAGTGGCCACAAAAGGAAGCATTCCGAAATATCTCTAAATTTCAACTTCAGTTGGGCGTTACCAAGCCAAATGATACAGTTCCCGATACCAGGAATGAAATAAATCTTCCTGTAAGCCACCCTCCTGTCACTCAAAACACGAGCGATTAAACCAGTACACGTATGATCCTCTCCCTCTGCCAGACTAATAAGAACCAACTGGCTGGCAAGAACACTTAATCCACATTTTATTTATTTTTTTGTTGGCTTTTACCCCCTATGTTGTCCCAATATAAGCCTGTAAATGGCTACCATGAGAAATATTCCATAATATATTTAAATTTCAACTTTGGTTGAGTGTTACTGAGTGAGTCAAACAATATTATTCCCAATGACAGGAATAAATATAATCGTCCAGAAGCCGCCTTCCAACCCAAATCCTCCCTCACTCCAGTACTGTGGTTCTGACCAATAATATTGCAATTACTCTAAATTATCCTTTTAATCAAAATGCAGTGATTTTGCATAAGAAGGCAGCTACAGGCATCTCAAACACAGACAGCAAGAAGGCCAGTAACCGGAAGTAACACCTGGCTCTTATTTTCAGTATTGGCCTATTACATTCCGCACCACCGGGGGGCAGTGTTGGACAAACAGAACTGACAAAAGAGCGACAGAAGACGAAGGAAGACAGGTGATGGAGAGAGATGAAGGACAGTCTCGGGCCCACCAGCTGGTCGGCTGAGGAGATGTGGGAAGGAGTAGGGTGTGGACGGGGGGCGGGTCTGGGCCGTGACGGGTACCTTGGCAGCTGCGTGGGGGGAGGCTCCCTGGTCCAGCAGGAGGAGGGCCACTTTCTGGTTATCGTAGTGCACGGCTACATGCAGTGGAGTTAGACCACTCTAAAACACATGCAGAGACCCAGTGAGTGTGCAGAGAGCATGGTGGGAGACCGAGGTGAGGAGAGTCCTGGTACGGGATGGTCCAATCATGACCCAGATGAACTATATCATACCGGACAGCTGTCCTCAACGTGAATCATTCACCGATTGGGCTGCTTTCTAGCTCAGGGAAGTTTAACTTACACAACATGTTCTGAGGGCAGAACCAAAACTGATTGATTCAGAGAGATAACCAATCAAATCTTGTGTCAGATGTCAGACCAACCAATAAGATGTCTTTGTCCCGCCTCCTCTAGTTGCTTCCTCTACAATCTGATTGGTTATGCCCCTGAATAAATCATTTTTGGCTCTGCTCTCTGAACAAGTTTGTTTAAGTAGAACTCGCACAAGCTACTTTTCATGCTAAATGTGGCCTATAATTAATCATTGGGACACAACCGAGATCCAAAGGTGCTGATGACCATGGACATGACTGGCTACCCGTGTCTTAGTCACTGATAGTCCAACCAGCAATGTTAACATCAGACATAGTAATATCAACTCGGTGGCAGTGTCAGCTGCTGAACATCACAAAAGGTTAGAAAGTGACAATCAGTAACTGTCCGTGCCCATGGAACACAGAAAAGACAACAAGGTTTATAGAAAACAGGGGTCACGTGGCGATACAGCCATCCTTCTGTTGAGGTACCGGCCCTTTAAAAGGCGGAGACACAGCTGTTGCAAGGCTTACTGTACATTGTCACCTCTGCTCAGAAAGGGAGGGGCCATCTGACCGTTTAAGAACAAAAGCCCCATTTATAAGGAGCTCTGAAAGTTAACCGCTAACCCGTCGCACTCATGCTGGAAACAGATCGTAAAAACATGCGCATTACAATTAGCCGTGCGCTGATATGTATCCATCTACATTACATTGGATTTTGTTGATTCTTTTTAGCACAAATTAGCACAAGAAATGTGAACAGTGAGGCCCATGGCCTTTCGTACCAAATTCAGACGAAACAGGAAAGAATGTTTATACCACAAAAGAAGAAAATAAGGAGGGTAGATTCTCTTTACAACGTGACAAAGAGTTTTGCTTGTAGCAGTTAGGTCATGTTGCCTGCTTTCAATTGCAAACTCCTGGGAGCAGCTTAACCGTCTCCTCAAAACTGCTAGTGAGATGAGACACATAATTTATCCACCCCGAACAGAGTGTACCCCCTTTTCAAAAACAGGTCTGTTTCAGTGCTAAAAATGTAAAAAAATAGCCCCAAAATGAAGCCAAAAACATAACTACAAACCTGAGCTGTGAGATCACAACCTACCCTATCCAGCAGTTTCTTTCGTAGGTTTACGAACACGGATGTATGGAATGTCAATATAAGCAGAACTGCCTACCTTCCCAGAAGCATCTGCGGCCGCGCGCTTCTGGAGGAGAAGGTTGGCCACCTCGATCTTCCCATATTTAGCAGCCACATGTAACGGGGTGAATCCTTTCTGTGGATTCACAGATGGACCCAGGGAAGTGAACAGCGGCACCACTGGGTAGTTTAACAAACACTGAAGATGTTAAACTTCCGTCCTGGCAAGACGGGCATCACAAAGACATTCCTTCCTCAGGCCTAAGAGCCAAGGAAGATGCTTTTGGTGAGAGCAATATGATTTGCGAACACACACGTATTAATATAATAATTCTTTTCCATTCTGGTTAAACAAAATACTTTAAAACCATTCCTACAAAATCGCAACCCATGTAAGTGATAGCTTAGTCTGGCAATGCATTGATTATTGCAAGGCTGGTTCAGTGGGTCGCTCTGTTGCCTCACACCAGCAGGGCTGGGGGTTCGAATTCTGCATCTTGTCCCTGTGTCATGCAGGTTTCCTTTTGCAGTTTGACTAACTGGCATCTGTGAAGTGTCTGCAGACACTGTGTGGGTGCATGTGTGTGCTTGAGTGTGTGTGTCTATGTGGGTGTGTGTGAGTGCCCTGGGTGACCCCAGCCCCATGTCTTATATTGCCTGGAATATGCGCCAGGCCCCCCTGCCAGCCAGAGCAGAATAAGCAGATAGGCGATGGATGGATGGACTGAATATTGTTTGACATACTACCAAATTTATATACATTATATATAGTCGACTTATTTTTATATAGTTCCATTTTCTAAAAAAAAAACAATGTATAGTGAATGCATTAATACTTGGATCATGAGTGTAAGTATCTTTTACGATGGAAAGAGGCATTAGGTCATTTACTTTCTTTTTTTTTTTTTACAGGAAATACATTACAAATCAATCTGGCTCGTACAGCCAATTCCCACCGAGAGCGAGTTGGCTCGCTCAGGGCAGCGATCGTGGGCAGCTAATGCTTTTAATGACGGCATCTTAAATGAGACGAGCTTCTTTCCAGATGTCTGGACTGGGGCTGAACAGACGACATACTGCAGAGGAGCATGAGCCGGCATTCGGAACACGGGATGCATCCTGAAAACATCCATTTTCCTGTGTCCACAGTTCCATGCCTGCCTAAGACGGCCAGTCTTATACATATTTCTTACATCTTATTTCATGCCCAGTGGCATAATGGCTAACCTGTACACACCAGCATCAATGCTCTCTAAACAGCCTGTGGGTTTGCACATTCACCTGTGGACCTACTGCTCAGCTGCCCGATTACATCTGACTGAGACCAAGGCTGTCAAACACTCAGGGACGAACATGACTCATAATTTACCTTTGCAGCAGACAGACAGAGACACAGACAGACACACACACACACACGGAGGGACAGGCAACCTCACCTAGTCACAAAGAAGCTCACGGTCGGTCTTTGCTCCCAAAACTACTAAAGAGTACGAACTAATGTTCCACTTTATGAGTCGGCAGTATTTTAGTGGATTAATCAACCTAGACGTTCTTCTTAAACACTACAACTAAACAGTGAACTGTATTTTCCAGGAAGGGCACAAAAAAGCATATTATTGTTATTGTTATTGTTGTTGTTGTTGTTGTTGTTATAAGCCGGAGGCAGTAAAAGATGCTCGGTTGAGGCAGATTGTTACAACTGTTGCCATGGAAATTTGGCCAAATGCAGCTCTTTATCGGAAGGTTATATGGCTTATAGCCAGTATGAATGTCTCAGTAATTCTCAGTTTCAGCAGACAGGTGTCGGCATAGCGACAAGTGGGCGACGACGGTTACCTTGGTGGTGATGGACAGCGAGGCACCGTTCTCCAGCAGCACCGAGGCCACGTCCTCGTGCCCCTCGCGGGCTGCCAGATGCAGGGGCGTATACACTGAGGATGTGGTGGCGTCGGGCGACGCCCCGTTCTGCAGGAGCTGCTGGACAATGTCGGCCTTGCCCAGCCGGCTGGCGATGTGCAGCGGGGTCTGGTCGTCCTGCAAGGCCCACAATCGGATGTTCAGGAGAGCTCATGAGGTCATCCTGCCTCAACACCTCACTGCACTAAGCGGTAAGGTCAGGTGGAAATAAGAAAATAAAGTCTAACAACACTAGTACTGATTACGCCAGTCCTGTTCTTTACTAATATTGCGGTAGTCTGGCAATCAAGCAAACTGCTCAGCAGCACCCCCAGCTGGACGTCAGAGTGAACTGCGCATGCCATGTTTCTCTATAAGCCACGTGTCCAATTGGTTCCGGTCTCTGGCTCATAACTGCACGCATCGGTCGGTACCCTCACCTTAGCTTTGGCCTCCACTTGGGCCCCATTCTGCACCAGGAACTTGACAACCTCCGCCTGGCCGGCCCGTGCGGCCATATGGAGCGCCGTCTCTCCCCTCTGGAACACAAAAAGTGGGAGCGTGGGGGAAACGGCACGGATCCGTCTGTGTGGCCGCTCTCTGCGGCTCCGTCTGCCGGCTTTGTTATGACTGCCGGGTTGGGCGGAAGAGCTAGGGCCTCTGGGAGACGAGGCTGAAGTCATACTTTTACGGCACAAACTGTGTAGTTAAGCCCCACCGAGCAGGACGCGTCCGGGAACGGTATGATTATAACGTTGCCATAGGCAGAACGCCTCGGTAATTACTTCGGAGAAGTGACGGAAAGAGCTGGAGCTCGCAGACACAAACAGAGGCCCTGTCATTACCTGGGAGCATTTACGTCAGGGTACACATCTTCAAGAAGAAGGGGGTTGGAATTTGGGGAATCACTCGACTTCCACGTTATCGATGCGGTTCCCTGCGCTTCTGGCCATGTCCCATGACGGAATGGGACGCGAAGCGTGTTTCGGGACTCACCACGTTGGTGGCGTTCGGCGAAGCTCCGTGGTTTATCAGCTGGGTCACAATGTTCTCGTGCCCCATGAAGGCGGCCACATGAATTGGGGTGAGTCCCGACTGAAACGAGGCCGAAAAAAAAACAGATTCACCTACGGAGTGATGCTGGAGAACATCACCACAGATGATCAATCACAAGCGAAGCTCCCTGCTTAGTGCAAAATAAAGTGCACAGAACTTTCCAATAGTGCGTCAGTATACAGCTGACTTCAGCAGGAATCTGTTACTGATGTCCATACTATATTGCTAGGGACACACAGGCAGTTTTACTGATAAACATTTAAAAACGGCGAGACACATTCCTAAACAACACGCAAAGGCGCATGAGAATTTTGGGAACAAAGCGGGCACCCCCGCCTCACGCTCTCACCTCGGTCACGGCCTGGATCGACGCCCCGTGCCTCAGAAGCAGCTCCATCACTTTGATGCGGTTCTTCTTACAGGCGATGTGCAGCGGCGTGAAACCATTCTAAGGACGGAGCGAGAGACGGCACACGGCGTCACGCGCGCCAGCCGGCGGGGAAAAGCGGGTGGAAGGCGCAGGAGCACAGCCCCCAGGAGCGAGGGGGGCGGTGCAGCGCGGGGTGCGTCTGAGGGGGCGGTTTGCCAAAGCTGGTTTTCTTCACTCTTTCCTCTCTGACTGTTCCCAGATTTTTTTTTTCCCCCTTTTAATAAACTGCAGAGACACGCCCATTTTGTTCCAATTACCACACTCCATGACAGTATGCTCGTGGTCTGAGCCAGCACCGGAATTTTTTCTTATTTATTAACCTCCTCGCATCTGCAAGTAACTTGAGAAGCGCTCAGGGACACTTCTGGAACGCTCTTTCAGTGCGGCCGTTTGGAGCCACGCGAACTTCACAGGCTCTGGGGCTGGTATGTGGGTTGGGCCCCTTCCAGTTCTGCTCACTCCCTTTCTCTTTTTTGACACTCAGGGGGGGACTCACCAGTGCCTTGGCATTGGGGTTGGCCTTCTTGTCCACGATGACCTTGGCGACCTTGTAATGGCCGCAGTGCGCGGCTACGTGCAGCGCCGTCAGGTAGTCGTTGGTGACGTCGTCCACGGGAACCTCGTGATGGAGGAGCAGCTGCACGCAGTTGAGGTGGTCCCCTTGCGTGGCCATGTGTAGCGGCGACAGGCCATTCTGCAGACACCAAGAGCGTCGTAAATGGCCACAGGCGAACCGGAGAGGGCCACCCGGGGTCATTTTGGGAGCATCACAATAAATACATAACACATAATACATAAATTCATGCAAAATTATTTCCTTGTTTTTTAAAAACAAGGAGACATGACTTTATACCCTCCCACCACGGCCCCCATAGTTCAGATGTGTTTGAACTTGAAACTTGATACTTGAAACGTTATAATTGTTTGAAGAACTGTATAACTGTGTGGTGTTGATATTAGGGATGTGTGGCACCTTCATCAACACTGACCACAATAGTGTAAAAACAGACACATATATATAATACACATAATATATATAACATATAAACACTCAGTGGGCTCTTGATTAGGTAGAGTACAGGGAGCACTTACCTTCTCTCAACTCTTCAACTGTAGATATGTTGTGTTTAGAAAAGCCAGTATTCTGCTGTATTCTGTTGTACTGAGCTGTTATTATTACACTGGTGCTTTCCCAGTTAGGTTTAACGAGTCTAGCCATTCTCCTCCGACCCCTCTCGTTAACGAGGTGTTTACAGTAACAGAACAGGATGTTCTGTGTTTATCGCCACATTCTCTGTAAACGCTAGACACTGTAGTGTGAAAATCCCAGGAGGGTGGCTGTTTCTGAGGTGCTGGAACCACCATGTCTGGCATCCACAATCATACTGCACCTGAAATCACTTAAATTACGCATCTTAGCCGTACTAATGCTCAGCCAAATGGTAAGTGAACCTTTTGATCCTGTCTGCTTGCCGTATCCAGTTGCAGCCACGTGACTGGCTGCTCAGAGGAGCGAGCTGCCCATGTTAACGAGCAGGTGCACCTAATACAATGAGTACTGAGTGTATAAAATACACACGGCAAATGAATACATCAAGGTATAGTAATTGGAAGAGAAATGCGATCTGATAATCGGCAAATGGGAACGCTTACTGCATATTGTGGAAGCATGACATGACATACATTTTCGGCACATGAGTGTGAGGACAGTACCTTGGTTTTGGACAGAATTGGGGCTCCCCGGTCAAGTAACATCTCCACCACCTGCTCATGACCACTCCGCGCTCCACAGTGTAATGGGGTCAGTCCGTCCTGCCAGTAAGACCATAGTTAGTCTCCACCTTTAACTCACATCGAAACCCAGAATTTTGAAGCTCCCAGACCATTCAAAGGCCTTGGTGTAACATAATCCTAATACACATCCGGTGAAATTTCATTTTTTTGTATATCAACTAAAGTAAACCATAAGACCAGAAGTGTCAGTGATTAAATGACATTTCAGGTGCAGTGAACTGTAACTGAAATGTCATTTGCTGTATAAATTCTACACAGATGGAGGCTGAACATGAAGCATCAACCAATATACTTATGGAAAGGAAAGAAAACCATTAAATTCTAGGTATATCTGTATTTTGTATATGACATACATACAGAGCCACCGACAAAAAGAATTTAAAAGAATACTGAGAAATATCTACTGTTGTACACCAACTAATAAGGAGGACAATTATGCTACATGTGTCTCTTAACTGAAGAACTGTAGCAGTGTTACATAAAACAAAAACTGAACTGGAGAATCATTCAAATAATATTACATGGGAAAAGTAGAGCCACGGAACATCTGTGCCAAACCACTTCAGCAAATCTAATATTATCCACAAGCTGTTACTTATCCGAGTGGCTGAAATACAGCACACAGGGGTACACGCTGTACGACGCTATGCTACGCGGACACCTTGGCCTTCAGAGTACAGCAGGGGCGTGGTTCTGGCCAGAGGCTGGCACAGGGGGGGGGTTACCTAACATTGTGCACTTTACCTATTTTTGTCAGAGAGATTTCACAACGTCATTCGCCGCCCGGATATTTGGCAAGCGCCGGCATGACTTGGCCACAGAAGCAGATTTTAGACGTTTCATGCGGTCAGGGACCCCCAAAACCACAGAGGACGGGCGTGTGCATTTCAGTGCACTTCAGTCTTGGATGTAGAGGATTCAGGGCGACAGGTTTACGTCTACGTTATACAGACCTCCTCTTCTCAAGACTTGGCTGCGCTGTAGGTCATGCTAAAAGTGAGTTAGCGGGATCTTGACCTTTCAGAACTGCGGTATATGGGAGTATGAGGTTCTTTTCCCTTTCGTGTCACTCCTGGTTCTGGGTCAGCCAAGATCCCTGCATTCCAGCCTGAGCGCCCACTAGACCTATCTGTCTCAGGATCTCACCTTGGTTTTGGCGTCGATCTTGGCCCCGCGTTCCAGCAGCAGCCTCACCATGTTTCCGTTTCCCCTCTTTGACGCCACGTGCAGGGGTGTGATATCGTTCTGTGAACATCAAGAGTGTGACCCCCGCTGCGAACTGTTTCCAGCGCCTGGCTAATGCTAGTTATGCTAATGCTAAACGCTAATGCCAAAGCTGCAGAGTCCAGCACTAGTTTCCTCCATAAAAAGACATTCTATAGCAATCTCCTATAGATCCTATAGCAATCTCCTAGACAGCTCTACAATTGCTGCCTGACTGTTCACCCACTGCCCCACTACAGTGACCCAATTAGTACTTTATAAACATCTAACCCACCCAAGTTCTATCAACCGCAAACCAGACGATACTCATGTCAGTAACAGCAAAAATGACAGGCTCTGTGTGTATCTTTGCCTCCTTGTTTCCAATCAGAGGACTCATAATAAGTGGTAGTTTTACTGTGCCAGTTTCTAATATTAGTTTATACAGGGAGACAGAGAAGAAAATGAATAAAGTTGTATCTGGGAATTGAGTAACACTGGCCTCTAGTGGCCAGAGACTGTATGTGTCTGCCATTTTGAAATCCTTTGTTTACTCTAGAAGATACATTGAAATATTATACATTATGCTTCACAATGCTGATGCACAGCAACACATTATAAGAATGAAAGCATTGCTACACACTAAAAAAAGGTGACATCTTGCATTATCAGAATACAAGGGTCCATTAAGGACAGCTAAGGCCAGCGAATATATTTCAGAGCAATGTGAAGAGCTTTCCAGAATCCATTCAGAGCCTGGTGACATGCATGAGCCCTGACCCACAAGTTTATTTTGCGGCCTTCCTGTCTGGCATCAGCAGGACGTTCGCCCAGGCAGCATGGAGCAGCTGAGGCATGTCACTGTAACCTACAGTCTGGGGGTAGTTGCTCTAATCCTAACGGTCATATTTCACTTAATACAGGGGCATGCCGGGAAGTCATGGGGGGAACCGTGCCACCCAGAGCCTGATAGCATTTGGGCATAACTGCACGTGTGCATGTCTGTGTGCTTATGTCTGTTATAGCGGCAACCTGTCTCAGGTGTCATTGCATAAGAGGACTGAATACTAAAACTCAGCATTTGGGGTACTTGGCATTTTATTTATTTAGCAGATGCTTCAATCCAAAGCAATGTGCATTTTTTCAGAAGGTAGGGTCAGAGAAATTGTGGGTTCAGGGCCTTACTCAGCGGCCCGGTGGTCACATGACTCCAGTAACCCTGGGATTTGAACCAGCAACCTTCCGGTCACAGGCATGGTGCCCTAAGCCTCAGCGTTCCAGCAACTAGAAGATAACTTTTGATCATTATTATTTCTTATAACACTGTCTGCCTGATTTGAAGGCAGTGTGTCTGTGAGCATTTGGGCCCTGTGAAGGACCCACCCATCGCCGTGTGGCTTTCGGGTCTTACCCTTGCCTTGAAGTCCACGGCGGCGCCCCGGTTCAGCAGCAGAGTGGCCACGTTGATGTTGCCGTAGTGCGCTGCGATGTGCAGTGGAGTGAAGCCGCTCTGTAAGGGGGTTAGGGGGAAGGGGGGCAAAGCAGATGCCGCAGGGGAGGTGAGTCAAGGGTC
This sequence comes from Petrocephalus zakoni, assembly GCA_026774425.1. Lineage (NCBI taxonomy): Eukaryota > Metazoa > Chordata > Actinopteri > Osteoglossiformes > Mormyridae > Petrocephalus > Petrocephalus zakoni. The sequence continues at coordinate 10,527,192 of JAODKN010000042.1, forward strand.
CGGGGC
>JAODKN010000042.1:10530453-10541247 GCA_026774425.1 Petrocephalus zakoni
ACAATAACGCTGTACGGTGTACACAGCTTACGAAGTTGACTCAAACAGCACTAAAGTGCTTAAAAATGTAAAATATCGCAGCACCACCTACAGTCTTTGCACTGGGCAGCCATCTTGAATCCGAAACTCGGGGCACTCAGGGCTGCCCGAGCTTTTGTCTCGGATTTTCGCCACTTCCGGCCTCGAGACTCGGATTCCGACCTCCCGAGGATAATGGAACGCACGAATAGAGTAAGGCTGCTCTATTTAAAGTGAATGCTTTTTTTTTTAAAGTTTATGGTGAATGATTCATTATACAATATAATACCAAAAAAAGTATACACTTTTCATAGATTCTTAAGTATGCATAACACAGTTGCGGCAAGAATAAGACATTACAAATAAAGCATCAAATAAAACTTATATGCTTGGATAAATCAAATTAATAGATACTTTAATGCCATTGATAACAAATTTCCTTAATAACCTCACAGAGTTTGGTAACGCATTGAAATTAGTAGTACAAAAAGCTCCATGTTGACATCAGCTAACGTTCTACGTAACATGGGAGAATCCCATAGGGACGAGTAAGTATCTTACTTTACATTCCAGTAAGCAGCGTGGAAGTTCAAATAAGCAAACGCAAAACAGAAACTGTTACACTTTATTTAAGGGCCCTCTATGATGGCTGCATGACGGCAACATAAGCCCTTCATGATGGCCGACAACTTGTAGTAATATAATAAGCATTTATAAAGGTTTGTTCCAACTTTCGTGGCTGTCATAAATGCTGACATAGGGAACTTGACACAGGAGTTGAGTCCTTCCTTGTATTGTAAGTTGCTCTGGACAAGTGTCAGATGATAAGTGACCTTATGCGTCAGGTATTAATCAAGCAATGCTTGTTTAGCCGCCCCCCCCCCCCCCCCCCCCCGCGGGGGGGGGGGGGGGGGGGGGGGGGGGGGGGGGGGGGGGGGGGGGGGGGGGGGGGGGCAGGGCCCTGACTTGGCATCTGTCACCCCCACCATGCGGCACCTTGTTGCCCCTTCTTGTGCAAATCAGTACAAGTGTGGAGTCATTTGATGACATTCCCCTCGCGGAATGTGTCAAGGTCGCCCCGCGGCTTGGAAACTGCGCCATCTTGTGCCCCGGAGTGTGGATGCATGGCTAAATCAGACACTGAAACATACCCTCCCTGGTTAAATGCCCATAACGGTAATAATGCTGCTAATTCTGCCATTTACACACACATTTCTGACAGGCCTTTTAAATATAAACCAGCAGCAGGACAGAAGAGAGCCCAGTGCAGAGGGAAGCAGGCCAGCGATGTGTGGGGGGGGGGGGGAATCGAGAGCCACCCACCTCAGTGGCAATGCTCTGGCTGGCATTGTTTTCCAGGAGGAAGCGGACCACCTCCAGATGGTTCTCCTGGGCGGCCATGTAGAGCGGCGTGAAGCCATTCTGCAGAGCAGGACACAGACAGCCGGACATGGAGCATTATGGGAAGGTCACAGGGAGACGGACAGCAGGGAGTCTTTACGAGGGGGGGGTCCGATTTTAAGGAAAGTGAAGGAGAACACACTAAATAGAGGAATTAATGTACGTATGGTGACGAGTGACACTGACGATCACTGGTGCCCATAAAAGGCTGTAGAATTTTCCAGTGATGGGTAACAAGACCAGGTACGGTGTAGGTGGTCTGGGAGGCGGGGAGAGAAGGGCAGTCAACGTGACGGTGAGAGATACTATTTACCTCCGTGCAGTGTGACTGAGGGGGCAGGAGCTGCACGAGTGCAGCCTGACGGAGTCCTCCGCACACCCCCATTAATATCAGAGACATTCCTGCGGCTCGCCGCATTCCGCCCGGGCGCTGCAGAAATGCAGCACATCTGCGCGTTTGTCTGCCGCGCGTCCAGCTGGACCTTAAAGCGCACAGGCAGCATAATCCCGTCCGGGGCTGGGAACCGTGCCCTGCGTGACGCGCTTTCCCGGCCGCTGACGTGCTAGCGGGGCGCTGCATGCTTTTTCCTCTTTCCGCGGCCCGGCCGCATTCCTGACCCCGCGCCGACTCGCAGGCCGTGCTAATGCAATTAGCACAGGCTCATCCGGGCCAAATACATCCGGAAAGGATCTAAAAAATACTTTCTGAATATTCATGAGGCTTTAATGCTGGTGAAATGGGAAAATTCAGGCTACATAGAGAAATAAATAAGCCAGCAGCTCCTGCAGGCCTGGACGAGACTCTATGCCTTTAGCCATATGCCTTTGTTTTTTTTCCATGAGGCAGACAAAGCAACCCCCCCCAACCCACCCCCCCACCGCCAAGAGTGCCTTAGGTGCGTAGATTGAGGCCCACAGGTCTGGGGGGTGTACTCTTTGGAGCTGTCTGACACCCTGAAGGCAATGCTTGCCCCCTCCCATAGGGGGCATTGTGATGGTGGTACAGGAGGGTGTGTCACGGGGGCAGGCATGACGGTTTAACAGCCCGGCTGGAGGCTGCCGGAGGCGGCGGGTCACTCAGGTACCCATTACTGCAGCGTCAGCGCCACACGGTGTCATTTGAGGCTCACTACGCGCGGAAATCACAAAGACTCTAATAACAGCATGTTCTTAAAACAGCCTCAGAGTCAAACTTAAACTCAGAAGACCTGATGGAATCAAATTAACTGTTAAGATGAAAGATCAGACATGGCATCCTGTACAGGGTGTTCCCCTGTCTCCTGCCTCACGCATCCCGGAACAGGCTCCAGGCTTGCTGAGAACCTACACTGAAAAGGCAAATGCAAAAGATAGACGGATGGGTGGTGGATGATGGATGGATCATAGTGGCTCATTTAAAAATGTTTTGCTTAGTTGAGGTGTTGAGGGCAAAGAGCGAATTTGGGGACCATCGGGGTGGGAACTTGCTAGTGGGTCCCGTGGCAACACACCCTGCCAAAATTGGTTGTGTAGGACAGGGATTCTAAACCTTATCAATCACAAGGCCTGGCTATTCATCAATCATAATGTCAGCAGGGTGGGAGAGTGTCAGTCCGCAAATTTCCCCGAATAGAGGGGTGGAGGTAGGGTCTTGCATTACATTTCGCTGACCGGGGAATTTTTCCCGGCCCAGAATTTTCCTGATCTGGTTTGTGTCCGTGCAGCGGCCCATTGTGGCCCAAACAGCTTTTGCCTGTCACAGCCTACTAGGGCTGAGAAACCCTGGTGTAGGAGACATAGATACAGGACATAGTGAAGGAGGTAGCGTGTGCTGAGAGCTTCAAGCTCTGCTATATAGCGCCATACAGACATTTCCGTTGTACCTTTTTTGTTGTTACAGCCGATGCTGTAAAACAGGTCGTGTTCAGACTTTTGTGTTTCATGGGTTACTTGTGTGGTGGTTATTTGTGGGGAGATTGTCCTCACAAACCATGTTTTCTCATGAATGTACACACGCTTCAGTCAGCGGAGGGCGGGCCTACCTGGGACTGCGAATTGACATTGGCTCCATTGTTGACCAGCTCTTTCACCACATCTGCCTGGCCGGCGAGCGAGGATATGTGCAGGGCAGTGTTTCCTTTCTGGATAAAGGAGAGACATGCGGGGATTAACACCGGCACTGTGGCCTGCGGCAGGCACTTCCGACCGTGGCCTCCATTTAGACACCGATGCATTCCTGGGACGCCACCGGCCGTTAGTGGCGTCCTCCCGTGGCTTTTTATAAACCGCCAGCACATTCTGGTTGGCTTGGCTCTGTCCTGTTTTGCCAACTGATACCCGACTCCTCTCCCTGCTTTGGCACATTCTTCGGGGCATAGGTGATTTTACCGGGGGGGTACGTACACAACCGCCCCCCCCCTACTGGTCAGATGAAAATTCTGTTTGAACATATTAAATTCAAAAATGAAATGATTTTTGGAATGGCATCAGGCGGTCTAGCTGCAAACCGCCGATTACTTTCACAGCTCCCCATTACCATGGCCCAGTAATCCCAACACCACGCACCACTTTAGCGAGACAAAAGAAAATTGCTTCAAAAGAAAATCGACCTCTTTCAGGGGCATATTCGCATACCATTTAACTTATAACATAACCCGAGCTATTAAATTGAAATCAATACTGGGGATCTAAAATTTACACTTAATAATGTTTTGGTGAAATAAAAACGTACTTTCCCCCCAGTGCATATTTCAATCACTGCAACATCTTTCTTAAGAATAAAAAAAAAAATCATTAGATTCACGAAAATATTATTTCCAGAGGAAATACCACTGCCAGATTTTAGTATGTTGATGAGTGCAAAGCAATGACAGAGCAAATGCAGACTGAAACGACCCCGGACTGTAAAGCGATACAACCTGAGCATCATAGCGGAACAATATGTATCATTCAGCGTGATTTCCACATGCCAGCGAATAAAGACAAAGACGGGCTAAACCATCAGCCCGCAGACCGCAGGGGTGGCAGAAAGATGAAAATGGAGAGATGGAGAGAATAGAACTCCCTAATTTTACCGAATGATGCAATGGTCTCATGCGGCATATTTTGTAATATATATATATATACGACTGAATGTTTATGGCTGGGTGGTGGTCCGTAAATAAAGTTTATAAATATAATAAATTAGCATGACTTTAGCTGTCGTTTGTCTTACATGCCTGATTCCACTTCCGATCCGCACGGCACAGGGTTTTATGCTACGCTATTAATCTCCCCCAGTAGCGAGCAAACCGCTGTGACTCCATAGACATAGTCGACCTCTGCTGGCTCTGCCAAGGTCATTTGGAGTGCTGTCCTTACTGGGAGATTTGGCACAGGGAAGCCCCCCCCCACCCCCCGAACAAATGGCACCTTCCTCGGATCTGCATGCCTCTCTAATCGAGTGGAGGGAGGAGGCTGACCTTTGTCGCCGCATCGACGTTGGCTCCGAGCTTAATCAGCTCCGCCACGACCTCCACGTGACCTTCTTTGGAGGCAAGGTGGAGAGCATTCAGGCCATTCTATGGAGACAAAGAGAGAGAGAGAGAGAGAGAGAGAGAGAGATGATGTCCAAAGGAACAACTGTTACCACACAACAACAGGCAATTTCATCCTGGCTACACAGATTTCCCCTCTTGTGAAAGAGCACAATGGCCACACCTGGTTGCAGATGTTGATGTCGACTCCCGTCTTCAGGTAGTCGAGAGCCTTCTCCAAGTTGCCTGCCCGCGCAGCTCTCAGATAGCTGGCATTGCTGTCCGACTGCAAAGAGAAAAGGCCGGATCAGTCCAGGAGCCCACCTCCCTCAACGTCCGCCGTGACCCCTGCCGTGGGATGCGCCATTACTTTTCACCACAAGACGAAAGCACCGGCCCTGTGCTGCATCAGTGCAAAAGCATGCTCGTGCATTCCTGTCATCGCACAATATTGTCGGTGACATTTTACTTGAGGGGGCACAAATACTTAGTAATGACTCAGATACTAGTACAAATCATGAACAAAAATAGTAACTACATCAGATAAAAGATGCATCATGAATCATTGGTGATAAACAAATATGAGAACAGTATTTAACTTATTAACTTATTATTATTCATGACTGTTCTTTCAGTAGTTCATAAAGGTTTACAGATATTAACTGCTTGAGATAAAAGATCACGAGTCAGTAATGATGAACATATATAAGATCAGACTTAGTCTCTGGTTAATTAAAATATGTATAAGGAATAGCAAAATGCTACATTATTTGTCCCGCCCCAAGGAAAGTGTTACCATATTGCCTTATCGCAGGATGGACGTCTCAAACAAAGGAAACTGTACATGCACGCACCTTCCTCTGACTGGCGGTAAGCTAGCCTACATGATGTCAGTCACCACACTGATTCTACATGGACATGCTGTTTCACCAAACAGCCCCATCGCCTTCGAGTTACAGGAATTAAGGAGTTGGCCGCTGTAACACACTCAGCTGTACGTGTCCTGCAATACCGAAGTTTGGTGACAGGGGGCACTGTAGGGGGAGTCGTGGTCGGTGTAACCAGTGTGGATTAACTGGTTTAAACATCAGTGCGTTTGGTTATATTTCACTCTCGGTGATGAGGACCATGCTCCGAGTGAGTGCCGTGTGATACTATTTTCTGTTTTTCCAGTGACATGGCAACGGCCATCGTGTTTTTGTTTTTTGCTCTGCACCTCCACTATCCGTGGCCCAGTCCCCAAAAAGGGAATGTGCATGATGTTCCCCATCAGCTCCCTCCTCACGCCAAACACAGCGAGCCCGGAGCCAAACTCTTATTTAGTTATCATTAGTTATTTTCTAACCTGCTGCACAGAGCCAGGTCAACTGTTTTGGTCACTGGTGTACTGGTTAGGGAAGAGACTGAGTAATTATTGAGTCCCAAAGCCACAAGTACCACTGAGGTACCCTGAGCAAGGTACCAACACCCAAGCACTGCTCCCCGGGCTGCTGAAATAGCTGCCCCCTTCTGTGTCACAATGTCACACGGGTTAAACGCAGAGGACACATTTCGTTGTTGTGTGCTGTGGTGTGTCAACAATTGATCACCTTCCACTCACTTAGGGCCCTTCCTAATGGACCCCCTGCCAAAGTTACTCATCCAGATCTCCTAGATAATAACAGGTGGGGTGTGCAAGACAAAGGCTTTTCAATAAGATGAGGACGCCTGTGGAAACCTGCCAAAAAGGACTCAGGATGACAAACCGCGGACTGCGTCAGAGTGACTGTGCTGGCTGCATAAATGGCAGCTGACGCCCTGAGCCCGTGGACGCAGCATGTACAGTTAGATATCTAATAGTAGGTGGGACACCATGCTCTTCTGGAGTGGCCATATCACCCCCGACCCGGCACACATGTGGTTTTCTAAACCCTCTTTCCAAACCCGTTTCAGCGCCACGGTTCCCTGGCCCTTTTCAGCACCGCAGTTCCCTGGCCATTTTCAGCACTGCTGTTCCCGAGCCATTTTCAGCACCATGGTTCCCTGGCCCTCATCAGCACCGCGGTTCCCTGGCCATTTTCAGCACCACGGTTCCCTGGCCCTTTTCAGCACTGCGGTTCCATGGCCCTTTACACCACTGCGGTTCCCTGGCCATTTTCAGCACTGCTGTTCCCGAGCCATTTTCAGCACCGCGGTTCCCTGGCCATTTTCAGCACCGCGGTTCCCTGGCCCTTTACACCACCGCGGTTCCCGGGCCCCTTTCAGCGCCGTCCCTGGCAGATTCCACCTCTCACTCTCCGAACGTGACCACCCGGCTTAACCCACGTCAATCCTCGATTTATAGATAGTTAAATATCAAAAAACACTCCTGTGGCTTTAAGGAACAATGTGTGAGTGGTGTGTGTGTGTGTGTGTGTGTGTGGGGGGGGGGGGGTTGGCTTCATTAAAAAGTGCCACAGGGAGAAGCCTGGGGACCTGAGAGAAAAATAAAGAGGGTTTGGAAAAACACAGTGTCTGACATCACTCCTCACGAGCAGCCGGACCGCAGACGTGCCGAATTAGGCCGCATGTCAGGATACTGGTGACCAGGAAGGATGTTACTTCACTACAGTCACCTAGACACCTTGAACTGACCCAAAGCCCCATCACAGAGGCCATTAGATATCTAACTGTACACCCTCATGGGCACCAAAGTGCCCCAAGCTATAAAGGGCTGCCAGTTTTAAAAGATGCACTAGAAATATTTAATGTAGTAAATTGAAAAACTAAACATGAATGACAGAAAAATAGAATTAGAGGGTGCCGGATGAAGAGGACTTAACAGAGACGCGTAATATGAAACTAATTATTTGTTTAAACCGGGCGGCACGCAGCGAGAAACTTCTCCGGGCGCATGAGAAGGATAAGAGAGCTGCTCAGCGGGCTAATGCTCTCTCTTCCCCCACGCCGCAGGGAGCGGGCAGGGGCCAGGCAACATGGCGTCGCACACTGGCGTATGTCAAGGGGGACGGCCATCCTGCAGCAGGCCCCAAACTTAACCATAAGTATCCAAGTAAAGAACAAGACATTTGGCATTTGTAATTTTTCGATTGCATTGGCAGATTTTTTATCAAATTTAGGTTATTTTTTTACATTTTTTTGGTCCCCACAAGGTAAAAAGTTCCAGGTTTTTTTTCACATTGTGGGGCAACTTTGGATCCCACAATGTAAAAACTACAAAAATGGCTGCCCCCAGACCTGACAGGAACAACCGGGTGACACCATGCGCCCATTATCACTGCAGGGTCACTGCCTGCCCTCATCTGACCCCGATCCCAACCTTGCAGCCGGAACAGACCCTAACAGCAGTCTAGATGCCATTCATTCTTCTACTGCGCAGATCTGCGCATGCATCGTCAACTACATGTTGGAACTAGTCAATAAAGGACCAAATGACTGGATGCTAAATGTTAGATAAGAAAAAAATATGCAATACGGCTTGGACTTGGTCCAAATCATCAGCAGTGCTGTTATTCTGTATTTCAGCAGAATGCATGTTGGTTTCACCTTTTAAAATGACAGCAGCATCATGCCTGCGTAACATCATTCATTCCATGCATCTATGCATCCATAACCATTTATCCAGTACAGGGCCACAGTGAGCTGGAAGGCTGTCCCAGGAATCACAGAACACTATGGATAGTTCAGGTCCAGAAAGTAAAAAATCCAGACCAAGATTTTGTGTCAACCAGTTGAGCATAAAGAGTCACAGTCACAGAGTACTCAACCGGTTGGTTGAAACAAAACATTGGTCTGGATTTGCACTTTCTGAGCCTGAGCCATCAACCTCTGCCCTGGATCATCTCGAGGAATATTTTTGGGAACCCTAGGAGCCACATTTTGGCATGAAATCAGGAAGGATATGCAAAGTGCATAGACGGAGGCAGCACTCGAACCCACAACCCTGGAGGCGTGAGGCTGACAGCGCTTACTGCCCTTAGTGCTTCCTTGGAAACATCTAGATTATAATGGCGCTGAGCTTTTCACTTCAGCCCCATCAGGCGTGCCACACAAGCCACGCAGAATATTTTCATTGCTTTAATCTCCAGGCAGAGAAACCTAAAGCGTCATTAGCCTAAAGCAAAGATTTGACAACAAATTCGTATTTCCCCCACAAAACATCCTGCGTCATGTTTTGTGGTATCCTGAAGTGCAACTTAATCGCTTTTTAAATATCCCTCTATTGCATTCCATTGCGATTCAACGGAGAAAAACAACAAAACTGTTGATCAGCACCACCACCCCCCCACTGGCTGCCCCCACCCCGATGAGTGACATGGCTGAACCAGCATCACGTCCACCACCCCGCATGTCTCCCTGCCCCCACCGACGGCCACTACCAGCTCAGACTTCGCCCAAGCACACCTACCGAGCCACTTATCTCCAGTTCCCATCTGTGTCCGCCGTCCTATGCCATCCCCGGGGCTACCCGGTGTCGTCCGGAGTGGCAATGGACCGTGACGGGAATGCGGAATGACGCGATCGGGGCTTTTCGGGGATAATGCAGCCTGATCCCGGCATTCACTCGTGCAGCGGCGTCCTGGTTAGTGCAAAGTACGGTAAAGTACTGCGAAACGAGTGCGGCACAAAACACTTTATTTAAGGTCTGTTTAGCTGCAGAACAAGTATTTTTAGTACAAAGGTATACTGTCCTGCCGCCCCCAACTTTTTAATGTTCCTAATAACCAAAATCATATTTTTAAATTTACTTGTAGAATTCCACGCAGTTACCACTAATTACCAATTTCGTTTAAACGATACTGTACAGACATCTTGGGCAGTCAAAGGAAATGTTTAAAGCTACTTATCTAGGTAGTAAGTGCATATTTGCTTGGAACTATTTAGAACATTTGCAAATTAAGAGTAACACAATAAAAACCAACTAGAATTTCTTCTCTTCTCAAAACAGGTCACTGATATCTTTTTGGATCGCTAGATGATCACTGCTTTAGTTCCCAAGCCTCTCCTCTGGGGCACCTCAGCCGTCCCATGTATTTTTTTAATTTCACCACCTGCTCAATTAATTCATTGAGTATTGGAGGGTTGCTGCAAATTCTGGGGTGACTTTAGAAGTGGTTTTGAAATTGCTAAGTTGACACACTTTGACAGCTAATATCATAGCTTTACACCAACATGAAGATCATTTAAACATCCTTTTCTTTGACTGCCTAAGACTTTTACACAGTATATACATTTTCGGTTTTGCATTATCCATTCCAGTATAACCTGATCATTCAGATCAGCACTTCCCACTCTACACATTGGTCTCTGCCAGTGTGAATATGGTTCTGAACTGGCCCCAGTGGTCTCACAGCAAAGATGGACCCACGGCCTGGATACAAGGTAAAAGGAGGTTTTTCCGTACCCTACCACTGAGCCCTCCGGCTGGGTGAACCCAAAGGCCCTTCAGGAGTCTGAGGCCCGCTAAAGGCAAGTTCAAGAGTGACTAAGATTCCCAGAAGCTTAAGCTCCACCATATGTAGGTTCATTGGCCCATAGGTGGCATCTTGGGGCAAACTGTCCTTGGAGATGCCATTCCTGCACTCTAGGTTCCAGTTTGAGTGTTTACTGACATTGCATGGGGCACTTGTGACTGAAAGGTTGCCAGTTTGATTCCCTAACCAGCAAGGTTCCGCTGAGGTCTCCTGAGCAAGGCACAGCCCCCCCCCCAGGTGCCAACTTAGCTGGCTGTTTACAACCAACAACTTGTTGGTGTGCCAGGATTCCGGAAGCCGGAGATTACGGGGAGGGGTTGTCCATTGTTTTGCCAGACATGCTTACAGAGTGAAAAGTTGCTGACCGACACAGCACTCTGCATGTTTGCCCCCTAATCCGCCTGGCGTGTGAATGCTGAGCTAGCCGG
>JAODKN010000042.1:10559061-10583025 GCA_026774425.1 Petrocephalus zakoni
AGACTGCAGTCACTGAATATTAACAATGTGTGGGGGGCAGTCTCAGTGGCCGGGGTGGGGGGGGGGGTGTACTGAGGTCGTCGGGGAGAGGAAGAGAAGGTAAGGAATGGTAGGGGGGGTGGTGCAGAGACACCGTGCTGCACAGGAACACGGCGAGGCAGGAGGACAGCGAAAGGGACCACCAGCACAAACAAACACCTCATATCAGAGTGATGGCCAAAAATGCCAGATCCTGATGTCATTTTGGTCTTTCTTTGGGGGGGAGGGTGAGGGTCAGGAGGACCGTTGGTGCCAGGCGCCAGATGGGTCTTTCTGTGCAGGGGGGGGGTCCAATATTACACTGCACTGCCAGAAATCCTTCTCAAAGTGAAAACAGACCAGAGGATTCTGAATAAATGTGCGTGTGTTGGGGGGGGGGGTGGTTGGGGGCAGAAAACACTCACTTCCAAGTCCAATCAAAGTCCAATCTTCCACGTGTCCTATTATCCGAATCCATGGATGCGACGGGAAGGTGGCGGCGGGTGTAAGCGCTGTCACTGCAGGACCCACGCCGGCCACTTTCGGATAGGAAGGAGCAGCTTTTGTTCGATTCGCTCTCGCCCCCCAGAGGGCGGATTCAGTGGCATTAGTGTGGGACAGACGGCGCTCCCAGCGTGCGCCCGCGCGCAGGAATCCAGCCCACGACCCGCCTGTCCGGCGAGAATACGGAGGAACGGATTCAGCAAGTAAAAGCAAAAGCGTGTCCGGATTGGCGGGGAGATGCGTCAGAGCGCCGCACACCCGGTGAGCGGCCTGGCTCGGCTTTCGGATGTCCTGGGCTTCTTACCCCCCACCTACCCAGCACACTGAAGTCACACGGACACACTGGGCTAAAGCAGGAGCTCCTAGCAGAACAAGGGAAGCCTGCAGAGAACCATCAGCCCTGATGCCTACTGGGACTGTGAGGCTAGTAAGAACCATTAACCATTAACACGCTCACCACGACACTGTAACCTCAGGCAGGCAGGAATGGGAAACCCACACCTGCGATAAGGTGGACCAATTGGATCTATCCGATGATGGGAGCAGGGCGCCACCAGGGCGGCGCCAAACGGCTGCAGAGGTGGAGATCATTGTAGGGGATTAGCAGGGGATTAGCAGGGCACGAGAGACTAGCTTGCTGGTACATCCTCACCATACATGCATGACATGCAACTGCAGTAGGGTTGGTGCCACCCGGGGACCAGGTCCACAACATTTACTGTCACCACTCCCCCCAGTCAACAACCACCCAGAGGAAACCAGTATGAGTCCTCTGACACAACACTGGTGCCCACCCTACATACCCAACTGCCCACCCCCAGGATGGACCCCCCCCCAGCCCGGTCAGATTTGTTCTGACACCAGCACTGAACCACAGCAGCCCGGCGAAGTTGCAAGGATGCAGAGTGGTGATGGAGACCATGAGATAATCATAACACTGCTGGACTCAATAACACTGAGCACATGGCCCATGGCTTAGAGTGAGTCACCGAAGGTGCATTAAATAAACCTTATATGTTTAATTCAGGACAGAAATCGACAGGCAAGAACATCAAGGGGACAGGGCCCCAGTACCGGCCAGACGGACTTGCAGAGACCTTTGGATGGGGACATTGTGTACCCCCATCCCTCACACCCACTTCTGTATTTACAGTCCTCATCCCCACATCTCAGCCAGGACCAGGCCAGCTCAGCTCTCAGTATTTGAGTCTTTATTGAGTATTTGAGTATTCTGAGTATTTAACCTGCACTGTGTCCATGCAGACCAGGAGAACTCTGACCGGAGCGTAGTCTCGACAAAGCCATTAGGACTCAGTCTCACAGGGGACAAGGGATCACTGATAGCAGCACAAATGCACACAAACACGATTTCCTTTGACACAAATAGGAGGTTTGCAGCAAACTGCCAAGCAGACGCCCTGAAATCCCACCTCCCTTCGGTTTTACAAACATTGCAAAGTGTTTCTAATGGATCCATTTCGCCCTGGAAGGTGGCATACCACCACGAGGGATTCCGGTTTCACTGTCACCTTGCCAGGGGAATTCTGACCCTTCGCATCTTTTACGGAAGCTGTGGTCGCCGAGAGTACATCGAAGACGACCCTGGAGTGGACCATTTGGCCTACTAGCATTACAGCTGTCCTACCGCGCCACCGCCAGAAGGTGGCGCACTGAGATACACAGAAACACCTTTTGTGTCACTGGCCACTGTGGCCGGGGGCTCAGGACGCCTCAAAGTGCCTGAAGGCTGCTTGCAAATGCTGGACTTGTGGTGTTGATAGTGAACCGGCAACATCAAAGAGCCTAGATGATACATTCACCAGTATGCATTTCAGTAGAATGTGAAATTCAAGATTCTTCTATATAGTGGAAACAGCCGGTATCTCTACATGAGTGCAAACATAGATAAACAGCCATGCAATGTATGGGAAATTCCCTTAAAAACAACAGCTGTCAGGTAGGTTCTAAAGGACTGTACCACCCACGTGTCCCCCCTCCATCCCGAATGCAGCACATGTATGTGGTGGGACCCGGGGCGAAGGGGGAGCCGCAGCGGCTCCCAGCGACCTCCGCGCCCCGTATCTGACGCGTAAACACGGGCCACGACTTCGCCCAGCATCGCCTCCTTGGAGCAAGAGAAGATGAAGATCGCGAGCTAAAAATACGCCGGCTGAAATGAGAAAGGCCTCTCGAAATAGAAAGTGTCGCAGCCAAAGCGAGTAATTGGGAAAAGCAGAAAATCTTCCACTGGGTCCTGAGTCCTGCCAGCCAAATAGAAAAATAATATAATCACGTGGGCGGCCAGTTGAGCGCTTGTAGTAAATATGCAAACATACTTCTAAAAGTCCTGCTTAAAGGCTACCATTTACAGCAGAAAAAAACTGTACAGGTGCAACTGTGAATTGTCTCAATGCAAAGCAATACAGTTGTCTCCTACGCATCCTACATGGTAAGACCAACAACCAACATCGATCAGCATCTCATGATGCTTTACAAAACAGCTAATAAAGATCTAGAGATTAGGCGTTTCAGACACCGAATGCAATTTCTATATGATCTACAGGCATTACATTTTATATATTAGAATGTAGAATAACAACTAAAGGCATTTTAATTTTACGTTAGATGCATACATACATGCATTTATTCAATCTATAAACGTGGTAATCCAGTGCAGGTTCCCAGTGATTAGACGGTATTTACAGACAAAGCAACACGGACGTCCTTCTATATAATGCTCATATCACCAACTTGATCTGCCGCCACGATTTTTACTGTGAAGTACAACAGCTAAGCATAAATTATTTTGAAGCTGCACCCAATTAGATTAATTATAGTTTTCACACAAATGCCCTTTATGTCGCTTCTTCACAGATACACCCGCCGGTTTATGCTAACAGGCTGCACATTTTTTAAATTACACTCTGCTGCCCTCCCGTGGCCAGACCGCGTAACATATACAATTATTTTCTCGCTACGGTATTTTCCAAAAATGATCAAAATATTCAAATATCGAATATTACAATATTGTAATGTTTTATGGGTAAAAATAATTCAACGAATACAAGACGTCTAAAACTGCATACTTCCTTAAAATGCCAATGCTATATACATAATATACTATATAATAATTATAATGTATTTATATTTATATGTTTTTATATAACTCACCACAGCACGCTTACAGCGAAAAAAAGTAGGGATGTGGCTTAAACGGGGCAAAGTAACAGGGTTAAAGGGTGGGGTGAAAGAAAACTTGAGACGATAAAATGAGACGACATGTAAAGTAGATCAGGCGACTTCACATATCCGGTTTACGTTTTGGCTTGATATTATGGTATGCACACTGGTCCAAACACCCAAATTACGTGTCTAATACATTGCAAAAATGTTTTCTCAGTTCCTCGTCGCTTTTTCCTCGTTATTAATTAATGATGCAAATAAATACAGTTCATTCGTGGTGTTAATTTATAATTCTGTTAAACGAATTGCCTTGCATATTCACTGTATATGCCCACACAAAGCATTTCTAACAAAAAAATGAACAGTCGCGTGTTTTTGGCTGGGAACTGAACTTGTTTTCAATCATAACCCCATTTAAAAGCGTACCATTGAAGGCGGCGACCTTTAGCTTTATAAAACGATGTATTATTCATATGTATTCATTACTATTAATCACATCGAAATCGGATCAAAGTGTGATAACTCTGTTCCGCCACTGAGGGGCAGTGCAGAGCCGACAGGGGGACCTCACGTACCATGTGCCGGAAGCAACAGCTTGTATTTTTTTAACAAAATTCAGTTTGTTAACAGATGCACGTAATGGTGGACTTAACAGCATCTCAGTAATGTCAAAACACATGGCGTTAGACGTGGCGACAGTACGGTTTCCACCTTTATTTCTGCACTCGACCGCGAATAATGAGGTCAGTATGTAACGTGGGGGTGTAAGGCGAGGCAGGCAGGACGGGACACGCGCCTTCATGCCCACGCCCCCCGTTTCGCGTGATTTCTGCTTTTGATGCTTACGCCTGCGCGACCGAAACCCGCGAATCCCAACGATCGCACACAGTTTCAAGGCTGGTGTATCAACGCCACCGGCGGGGGATCCGAGATCTCAACGTGAACTACAAATGAGCGGCTTAGAGCACGCGAGTGCATCGGTGCAAAACTGAAAAAGAAAACTGGAAACGCAACGCAAACCAATTAGAAAATTGTCAGATTAGACATTTAAAAGATGCGCCTCTACGATTTATATGGCATGCATCACCAAACGTGTTGCACTTTGCACCGATGATGAATTTTTACCCTAAAGACAATTTTCACAGCGTGGCGGGAGCTCAGACAGAGACACGTCTAGTCTTCCCCTAATCAGGCAGCAACAGTGAGCGCCTTCTGATCTATATTTAGCCGGGCATCCGCTGTGAGTTCCCGGGGAGCAGGTGAGATATGCTTGGGCTGGGGAAAAAAATCATGCTTCCTCAAAGGCACGCCGCACGAACGGGGCTTAGTCCGAAGCATCGTGCCGGGCGATCGGCCTGTAAGGGGTCCCGGCCGCCTGCATCGGCTTCTCCGCCCGCCGGAGCCAAAGGCAAACAGGCCCTCAGCTGATGGCGGTGCATTAACACTAACGGCACGCCCCGGACTGGCAGGAGACACGAAAGTGGTCTGAATTTCATGCACTGTATGTTTTTTTTTAATCTATGGTTTGCTATTCGAAATGTAGAAATGGCTTGACGGTCAATAACAGTGCCATAGGTCACATAATGATTCCATGTGCTCTGTCCATATCGACAGGACTTGTATATTTAAAAACAATTTCGCATAACTTGACCATCCATCAAGTTTTCAATATCCCCAACCTCGCTGTTGGAAAACAGTGCAAGGCAAAGTGCACATTGCGCTGGGCGCCACCCATGTTAAGAGTTTTAACATGGAATAGTTCAAATGATAAAACGTTATACATGACCCTATATAAATCACTAGCTCTGTATAGTACCTTGTGTTTGTTTTAATTTTATAATTTATAATTTTACCACATATTATTAAAATCTTAGCGCATAAGATTAATTTGGAAGTTTGAAAGATGCCTTTTGCAGTCAAAATAGAGCTTTGTGCATTGTAAAAGGTTAGATATGATTATATAGCATTATTTACTATTATAATTATAACCGGAGGCTGTTTTCATGGGTCACTCTCAAGCGGAAGTACCGGGGAAAACTGACAGACAGCAAGTAATTAAAGTAACCCTGGCAACCACAAGCAGCACGTTGGTAACGTGTGACGGGGAAGACATCTTGATCCCCCGAAAGAGCGACAAAGAGACGAGACAATGTCAGCAGCATGTTGGCATTGTGGGTAACGGGGAACCGCGACACGTCGCACAGAGCCAACGGTCATTAGCAACGCAATAAGAGAAATGCACAAGGAGAGGAGGAAGTGGAGCGGCGGGGAGCGGCTCTCAGGACACAGCGTCTCCATTCAGCCAGCCTCGCGGGTGTTGGAAGGGCTACTGCACCCCATGGGAGGCACTGGCATGGGGGGAACGCAGCCTCTTTCTACGGAGGAACCCTCGGCTTGCCGGTTCCACGCAGATCCAGGGACTCCAAAGTCACCAGGCATCTTAACACACCAGAGAGGGGTGAGGGTTAAGCCGCCATTTTCCTACAGATGGCCAGCCGGGCAGCTGGAGCAGCCTGATAAGACGG
Source organism: Petrocephalus zakoni (assembly GCA_026774425.1). Taxonomy (NCBI): domain Eukaryota; kingdom Metazoa; phylum Chordata; class Actinopteri; order Osteoglossiformes; family Mormyridae; genus Petrocephalus; species Petrocephalus zakoni. The sequence continues at coordinate 10,565,292 of JAODKN010000042.1, forward strand.
CATGCCGCCAGTGAAGTCTCTGTCCGTACCACGCGCCTTTCACCATTTCCAAATTTCCTTTAAGTTACGCCCCCTAACTGCCTTTTCTCCTGTACATCAGTCTGCATCAAGCACAGTTTTCAGCACCAAATTAAAATCATTAAAAACTTAGTAGTAGATGTCTAAGGTGGTTGTAAAGGTAAGTCAAGAAGAAACGGAGTCACACTGGAGGTAGGTTTACACTCCAAGGTCTATTTAAATCTCACGTGTTTAAATTTAAATATGTTGTATGTTCAGTCTGCACTTTCTCATGAAGCTCGGACAGGGCGCCTGCCGAGTGTCATATTCAGTGCAATTACAGCCGTCTTCTAGGGGTGCCCTGGTGTTAATCTTTCTCCTTAGTTACCTCTGTGGTGTTTGATCGGCGTGGCAACTTGGATGGCTGTGTGGGTGTGGCTTGTGGGCCCACCCACAAAGTCAAATGGAACTGGTTTCCATGGGGAGTTTGGGTCGGCTGTGGAATCCATAGAGCGGCTTCCCCTAATTACCCCAATGCACTTTATTAGTAACAGCTTAAAGGTCGGCCCTGCCGTTTCCAAAACGTCTGCCGCTCCAACACAACACCAACACAAACCTGCGGATAGCGCCCTTTACAGACAGACAGTCACGCCTGCCGACATGCCATTTCCCAGTCATGCTTGTGGGACCAGAAGCCTTCGACTCGCCCCCTCAAAAGAGCAGCCGTCAGTACTGATGGGGTCCAGAGGAAGTTTATTACAATAGCACAGCAAGCCTAAAGGGATAAAGACACAATCACTTCTAACACAACACAAAAGGGTAACAAAAATGGAGGATACTGTTTTATTCTGATCATGATATGGACAAAAAAAAAATCACAACAATCATGAAGGAATATTTTATATCAGTAGCTGTGAACTTAATTTTCACTTAAATCATTTTTATATGACTTGGTGCTGCTTTGCGGTATAACTCTAAAGCACTCTAGGTTTATACTTTTTCATTGTATATCTCAGCAATACAAAAACAGTTTAGACATACAGAAATATCTGTGACCATTTTGTCATTTGATAATATCTATATAAATACCATCATCCCAAACGTTTACTAATGGCCTTGCGTATGTCAAATCGGTTTTAAACATTGAACATATATTCTGTTGTACTGCTGATTGTTTGCAGTTTTAAATCTGTAAAAAAACATTTATATGATCCAGCTCTGCATGTCGTGCTCTAATTTTTATTTGTATTTTTAAGATTATATTTAGTACTCAAACCTAAACAAGAACTACTCATCCTTTCAAAGCAAAATACACGGTGTTAATGGAACGTCTCTGTCCATTAGTTTCATAATAACAAAAAAAACTAAGAGCGAAAAAACAATTCATTAGCTGTATTTGCTAAGTTACTCGACTGAATTTGGACGAATCGCCAGGGTCAACGGTAAATAAAACATGAAGTGCCTGTCAATTCCTCCGTTTCTGCAGCGGTTGGCATGGAAGGACTCGTAACAAACAAATGGAGGGGTCCATTATCTGGACTGTCTTGGAGACGAAACACGGGAACTGGCCGGAGGAACCTGACAAAAACAGGGCGCCCTCCAGACTCGATGGGAGTGTCGCCCCATTGGCCCCTTTCGGTCCATCTCCAGCCCAAGAGAAAAACAATCCCATACATGGGTACGTGCTTGAGAAGATCACCCCCGGTCGCGGTTTCCAGACAGCTCTACATCGCAGGCGTTCCCCGCGGTCATGCCACTTAGCAGCAATTAATATTCATCAAACCAAATGCCGTGCGCCAGCAGAGCGCTCGGAAAATAATTTCAGTGTGCGTGGCGCACGTGCAGCCGTGCACACTCCTGGCTACAACCATCCGCCAGGCGGAACACGCTTGCGCACGGCACCGCTTTTGCTGAAACACAGGGTGCTGGCATGACGCAAGCACCTGTCGTCCCCGCCGAAGTCCTTTGATGTGATGAGTGGTAAATGTTGAAATTTTGCCTGCCTCCCAACTTGTAGCCCAGCAAAGCACACTCCGGATTGAGCCAAAACAAGTCATCATTAATAACAGACAAGGCTTTGGCCAGTTTGCTAATGGTGCTTCACAAATCCCACTTAATTGAATAAATACCCCAGGTAATTAATGCACATGACGACTATGAAGTTTAATGACATCTAAATCATACCGAGTAAGATTAAGTGCGTTAATGTCGACTTTATAATGCTACTCATTATGAGAGGGTCCAACATATCAAAATGTATTTTCATTGAATGGCAACCTTCTGCATATTTGATAAAACCAGTGGGTTGCTTATCAAAAATGGTTGCAACGATGGGTCCCTGAAATGTTCCCCAAACTTTAGCACTTTCCATGGTGAAATGTCGTGTCTTGTGTCAGGAGGCATCCTCCAGGTACTACTGCCCATTTCAACATTGTTGAATAATAACAGAGTTGTCAACATGCTGTTCCCATACCAGATAACTACTCCATGAACCATCAGCCAAGTAGGGGCCCAAATCACAGATACAGGCGCGCTGACTGATTGCTGTTTGCAAAGCCTGTCTGCATCTCACAGCAATATTTGTTCAGAGGTTCTCCAAAGGGGCTTCACTGCCCTGTGACTGATTTCATTTGATGCTGTCTGCCTGGCAAGGCTGTGGGACGTCCATTACCCAACTCAATGCTATCAAATCTCAAAAGCGGTAACAATGTAGGGCTCTCAGTGCAAGAGGGAACCGGGGGTACATTGTGACTGGAAGTAATAAAACAGACTCGATACGGCCTTGTGTTTGACAGAGGGTCGTGGCTACATCTGTTGTTGAGCTGAAGGCAAATTAGTTGAAGAAGAGCAGTTGCTCAGTCGGCTTCAGTGTTTTGAAATGTCTCTCAACAGAGCTTTACCAATAAATGCCGATGGGAAACCTAGCAATGGCAACTAGTCAGCCATGTGGCAAAGGTAACAGAGTCAGAGACGTGACCGTCGGAAAAAAAATCCGGATTCTGACACGTGACAGCCAACAGAAGAGAGGATTTCATCCCTGCTCCTCAGAGTCGCTTGCCTAAAAGCATCTAACCTCAGTGGGCTTTCGACATCCATTTGGTTTTGTGGTTAACTCATGAATTACCAACGATTTGTGTCATTATCTCTACTGACATTACACAAAACCTCCCTGGTCTGCAGCTATCTTTACAATGCTATGTACCATTAAGTTTTAGCTACCTACATTGAACAAACAGCCTATGCATTCCAAAAAAAAAAAACACCAATGATGGTATCTATTGAGTGAATCATGGTTCTTGAAGTGTAAATAATTAAGGACATGAATTAATATTGACTTAAGTATACTATACATGCATAGATGGCTTATGAACAATAAACTAAGGGGGAAAGTGGGAAGTCACGAGATGATTCTTTACGTCACATCCGGCAGAATTATGAACAGCCCTCTGTCTTTGCAGACTGGGGAACTTTCTCTAAATGCACATCCTCTCATCTGGGCAGTTTCCAACATCGTATAATCCTAGCAGGGTCATGCTGAGAGGAAGCACAGGGCACGAGGTAGTCGACGCCGTGAAAGGGATGGAAATTCCATAACAGTTTACGGACCTCGTTGCTAACCACAGCCACCACACCCTCTACATCAGAGCCATTTTGTGAAAATTAAGGGGAATATCGTTTATGTTCGAACAAATTACGACCCAAAGGAGTCCCAGAGTGTCAACAAAGGGCTTCTGTATGTACCTGTCTGCTCACTGACAGCGCTTTGGGGAATCATCAGCGCTCAGGTCCAGCGTTTGGCCAATACCCCCTTCCCCCGCAGAGTCACGGTGCCTTCTGGCCATTGTGTGTCAGGAACAAGTGGTGTGTTTTACTCTGGAGAATCAACTCCGCCTAGTGTGAGTGAGGCTCATTAACAAAAAGGAATCACACAGAACAAACGCAGGGATGAGAACAGGGTCTCCCTCACTCCTAGGTTCAGAATATACGAACCATTAGCGGAGTGAGGAAGGGAGACTGTGTGGTAACCATGACGATAAGAGGCGGGGCACCGGAGGAAGGAATCCATCTGTTTCAGCCACCAAGCTTGCCGACATGCCGGTGTTCGATAGGGACTGCACGCTGGGGAGCTGGAGCGAGGGCGGCCCTCTGACAAAACAAAAACACGAAATGGATGCGAGAACCTCGGCCGTGAGTGCCTGCCTCCACGAGCGAGGTCAGCACTGCTCCCCGTCGGGACTCAGCTATGGGTCTCCTAGGCAACTGACAGGAGCTGCAAATAGAGCACCACGCGTCCCATGCCTCTCCCTGCACACCCCTCCCCTCCAATCCCATAGCGCCGTTCTGTCGGGGCTCCACCCTTTTGCCAGAGATGCCACTCAAATCAGGGTCCCGCCCCCCAGACACAGCTTATCACATGCATGCCCACCTGTGTGCGTACATGGCTGGAGATTCCTGGGGCTGCTGTGTTGTCCCCGCACTGAGTGACGGTGAAATGCTGGAAGAGCAGACACTGTGGACACCATCTTAGACATATTTCATGGTAGTCTCCTATTGGTCGTGCACAGGTTCATTGAAGAGTGATGTCATTTCCTCTACATTCATTGGGCACAGTTTAAATTCACTGTAAGCGGAAATCTTAAAATAATATATGCAGCTATGGAGCCGAAACACCCACTGTCCAGTCACATTGTTTTAACCCCAAATTAAAATTCCTGAAGCGGAAAACTCAGAATATTTCGGTTTTCTTATGATTTCACAAACTATGTTTCTATTTTCTGAACAGCTGTCCTGGGGCATCTCGGCTACATCCTGATGGCTCCTACCCTGTCCTGTAAATAAGCCGTGTACACAAGCCAGGGAGGGTGGGGGGCCATTTGTGAGTCGGGCCGATAGACCGTGGAAACGAACATGGTGAAAACAAATCCCACCCTCTCACAAGTGAGGGGCAGGGGGGCCCTGTCCAGTCAGCCTGTACCCCACTGTAAAAGAATTAGAAGCTCCTGTTCATTCCCTGTCCCCCCCCCCCCCCAGTCTGTAAAAACAGCCCCCAGGAAATGTTCCAGATGCCAGCCCGATCAGCACGTCTCCCTGCCAGGGAGGAAATAGCTGTCGAATCCGACATAAACCCCCCCCCCCATGACCAAAAAAACAGCGGCCGCTCAGTTCCCTCAATTATCACACTGAGCTGGATGCTCAGTCAAAAGCATGGCCAACGGGATTTTGGGGGGCGGGGGGGGTCCACCACACTGGACTCATGCTTACACCACTCCTTCACACCTGGCTTCACCTGACCCAAACCCCGGGTTTCAAGGGTCACACATGTTCCCTTCAAACAACAGCTCAAGCTACAGCCTGAGGAGGTCCTCGCCAAAGATGGTCTTTGTCTGGAGAGTGACACACACAGCATACTTCTAATTACTGCTAAATAAGAAGGGCACTCAGCGGCGCCCTCTGACAGCTGACCCTTCAATACCGCTCCCCCCCAAAAACACTTGAGTGTCCTAGCAGCTCTACACACAGAAACAAAGAGGGAGGGAGCAGAGAGGCCCGGAGGCCTTCTCCAACAATGGGGCGATGCAGAGGGGCGCGTCGCCAGGTTACGGGATCCCCGCATCAGCTGTCCCACAGTGCCACCCTGCTGGTGACTTTTGCTGGCACAAAGTTTGCGTCAATGATGTTTCTCCATGCTGCTCACTGAGGTGGAAAGAAGGTTGTAAGAAGCTGTCCTTCTGGAAAGGTGCAGAAAGTCCTTGTGATGGTCACCAGAGAATGTTCAGAGAAGACAATTAAAACATTTTATCAACACTCACAGATTGCCGCATCTGTCGCTGACCCATATGTGGGCGAAACTCGTGGATGCAGTTGGAAATATTAAAATAAGACAACTTAAAATGGCATGACTGCCAGTAAGGCACAGCACTATGAAGAAAAAACACTCCTGCTTTCTTCAAGATCTGCCATATCTTCTTCAGCCATCGCTCCCACTACAGGTGAATAACAGTGGCACTTAGACCACGGTTCACCGAGCAGTTGCATCACATTGCTAGGGAAGACTGCAGTAAAAAATAAACAAGGCAAATCTGTGCTGCTAGGACGTCTGAGACCTCACGGGTCAGAAACTGTTCAATCGATCTGTACAGAAAAAGCATTTACTTTTTCAGGCTGGCAAAAAAACAAAATGCTTACATATTGCAAAAAATATTCAATTCTTACAGTGGACATTTTCGGCATGTATTACATAATTTTGGCTTATGTAATATTGAGATAGTGATGATATACAAAAACGTGGATGTAAAATCCAAGCTTACATCATGAAAATCTCAGGTGCTTTGATTTTATTAAACTTGATATATCCAACAGAACAGCCCATTATGACAACATGCAGTTAAGTTCCACTTTAACCTTAAACGTGCATGGAGTTCCAGCAAAAGGCAAGTCTTTTGGGCGTTTAAGCACACATTGAACCAGCCTGGGCTAGCGTCTGAAATGGCTGGATCCGGCTCATACCATTAGCAGCTCAGTGCTTCCAATTAGCACTTATTACACGCTGAATAACACGGAAAATCGAAGGAGTCTCTTCCGTTCGCACCCCCACCTCTCAAGAGACTGCTGAGGGAGCCCAACATTTTCCGAGAAGACTCCAGAAAAGGAACAGCCACTGTGAGCTCATCACAAGGAACCACAGGTCTCTCGACTTCCCGAAAATGCTTCAAAGTACAGTCCTGGGTCCAACTGACGAATCTGAGAAATCAGTTTACATTACAAAGGATGCCTAGTTCCATTAGAAAAATTTTATATCATGGCATAAATATTAATTAAGTAGATATTTCAGGATTAAACATGTCCTATAGAATTCTACAATATGAACTCAACACCACGTTGAAAACAATGTGTACAGTCAAGGAGGTAGATGTTTACTCTAATCCTCTGGTTCTGCAGTGATGAACAAACGTGTAGTGTTTTGTTAATGATGCATGAATTTACTGACTTTGACCTCAGTAGCCTTTAGTGTGATCATGCAGTAAATTAATATTTCATGACTTATGGACTGAATGGATATTTGCTGACATTAAAGGCCACACACAATTTGAATGTTGCATTCCACGGTAACACAGCCATTCTGATCCCAATTGATCCGGCTGTCATTGGGAAATGGATCCCAAGGCTGTATACTCAAATGCAGGAGTTAGTTTGGTTTCATTACTCCCTCTTGCTCGATGTTCTGACAGCAAATGCCAGCCACTTGTGAAGTGAACATCACCTTAGCCTACAACGAGAAGCTGATGACTGATCTTAGCCTCATCATGACTCACCGGAGCTTGGACCACACTAATAAGTTTGGCACTTGCAAAAGTTGTGTTGTCTTTCACAAAGGAGAACATCATCTAGACACCTAAAAGCAGGCAGGCTTATGGACATCAGCTGAAGTCTGAGCCTTCACTATGTTTGTCAAGCTGATGAACAAAGCAAGAGCGTGAAGAACCTAGAGACTTTACAATCTTTAGAAATCACTATACACACAATTAAAGCTGAAATAAATGCACTTTGATAACTGCAATACAACAATTATCCCAAGACTGGACTTTTTCCTCCTAAGGTAGAGGAGGAAGCCATCTCAAATGGATGCCCATGTGTGAGGTAAGCGATAGGGCATAATTGCAGCCCGGGCATTGGCAGGTACTCCCCCAGCAACCCCAGTCCCTCGGCTGGGAAGCTGCGTCTGTCCTGCTGGATGAGCTGCCCATGGGGGCTTTAGAAACCAAAAACGTGTAATCTCTCTCACCTCAGATCGGTCCAGAACGAAAAAAAGTGTGAACGGAATAACACAGGAGCCACGAGATAGACCCCCCAGTCTTACGTGATTGTAACACTTTGTGACATGGGGTTGGGGGGGGGGGGGGCTGGTGGGGCATCCTGCTACCCTTGGGACAAAAAATATAAAACGCAGGCCAGAGCTTGGTTCTGAAAGCTTGCTGAAAGATTCTGCCAGCAAGGCGCTGGAGTCAGAATGGGCCCCGTTATCAGGACTGAACCCAAACCAAAGCTGTGAAGCTGGGAGACCGTCGGCCATCATCCCCACTATGGGTCTACGTTGGATATTTTTCAAAAAAAACTGTGGAAAAGCGCTTGGCGGGGTGACTTGTAGTCGACGGCCTTTTTTGGTACCGCTTGTATCTGGCTTTTGCATTTCTTGGCCTTCGAAAATGCATCCACAGCAGTCAAGAATAATGCCATCGAGTCAGAACGCAATCCATTTGTCTGAAACGCCAGCGATCTGGAAATAAGGGGTGCCAAGACAGACCCCCCCACATCCCCCCATCCAGAAGGAACGTTAGGGGAGTTTTTCAGTTCGCACCCCCCTCCACCTCCCTCCAGAGCCAATCGGGGGAGTCTTACACCATGCGATTACATCATCACCCAGAAACCAGGGCCCACGTGCATGATGTCAGTGTCTGTCACAGTAGGTACTGCCACACATCTCCGGCTGAGTTTGTAATGTCCTTTAAAGCTGCTGTGCAGAACTCATTTCCTGGTACCGTAATCAAGTTTACGACACCCACCCGGTCTGGCCGCAGAGCCCCCGAGTATAGAAGTGCTCCTCTGTGAGGTGATGTGCTCATTTTGTTCTGCACCCAGCTTGTTACTGTTCTTGCTTAGTCAGTTGCTGTAAATTTGATTTTAGCTGGCAGGTGTTTGGAGGTGGGGGGGGGCAGTGCAACCAGCCCACAGTCATAGATCAAAGGAAGTGTTCCATTTGCTTAAGGGACCCTAACTCTGGGCCAGTTATCAGCAGGATGCAGTTTAGGACAGCAGGGGGCGATAGCGCCCATAGTGCTGCCTCATTTTCTAACCCCAACTACCGGGCCGCTTTGCCCGACCCTCCAATTCCTTTCCCGCCACCTCTGCCCATCCTCTCCGATATCTTCTTCCTACTACAATGTATCCATTCACAAAGGCTCTCATTTTCTTTGACAATCTTACTTTTTTTTTTTAGATCTGCAAAACCATGGACATATTTATCGGGTTTTCTTGCGAAGAGTTTGATAGATGAGCCGTTTGTGAAAATACACAAATTCACCCATAAATCGGTAACACAGACCCCCGCATAAAAAAAGCTCAATAAAGCCGATATAAAAATGAATAATTAGAAGCGGGACTGGTCAGGAAACAGGAGGAGGGGCCTGAAGCCAGAGTCACGCAGAGGAGGAGTCTTGTTTTCAGTGTGGGGGTGTTTTAGCCTCACTTCCTGTGGGGTCACTCGAGGACTAATAGTGGCAGGCTCCCTGTGCAAGTGTGATTTATTCCTACATCCACACTATTTGTGCAAATCAGCACTTAAGATGAACACTAAGCTGTTCTCACCAATCACACTCACAGGGGGGCGGAGCCAGAGCGAGCACCAACGCACGCTGCCAACCATATAGGCTCTGTGGATCCTCCCCTGCGGCCGTTTTGTGGCTTTTTGTCAAGGTTTACGAAACTCACCTCTGCCCAATTTCAACACGTACCGACTTTCACTGCTCCCCCCCCACCCAGGAACAGGAGTATGATGAAACCCTGAATTGTTTCATACCCTCTTGGTGTTGCAAAAGGGTAACAAAAAGTTAGAATGCTTGAGAAACAAGTATCCAGTGTAGAAAAGCATTGTACCCCCCACCCCCCACCCTGTTTACTGCCATTCGCCAGCCTGTCCAGCACAGCATAATGGACTAAGTGAGCCAAAGGTCAACATGGCTTGCCCCCCACTTACAAGCGGACCACCCGGGGATCTAAAAGCAAAACGAAAATTGGGGCAGCATCGCCGCGGCCCCCCAATTTTGCTGGGACCCTGTAGTCTCGAATAGCCTCTGCATTATTCGGCCCCTGACTCAGTTAAGCTCCCAATCGCACTTTCAAACTAATGATGAAAAACAGTAAGTCAGATTTCAGATGGTTTCCCAAGAAACGCAGTCGGCCTAGCTGGATGTTCCCACTCTCGTCCTCGCTGCTGTTGCTGGAGAAGTTAAGCAAGGGCTGATCAGGAAACCCCCTCATAAAGGTACCGCCAATGGGGGGGGTTAAGGTCAAGGTAACATGAGTATTCATTAAATACGCAGAGTCTGTTATCAGAGTCAAGACAATGGATCAACTCAAAGTAAACAAACGATGGGTAGAATCCCCACCCATGTCCTGGGTCAGTCTTTGTAACGCATTACGCAGTGACAAGTGGTCACCAGCTATATCCATACGGTAATAATAATTTCCATTTTGTACTGGCATGTACTTATATCTTTTGTTTTTTGCTTTGCTTTATATCTTTTTATTGTACTTTATTTGTTTATTTGCTTTTATTTACTCTCATTTATTTTATTTAGATTTATTCCACCTTTCTATTATTTCATTGACCTGTACAATAGTTGCTTCTCTGTCTTTAGATTTATTCTCATCTCATATGAAGCACTCTGAACTGCATTTCTTGTATGGAAAGTGCTATATAAATTATTATTATTATTATTATTATTGTTATTATCATCATCAGAATCAGAATCGTTTTATTAGCCAAGTATGTTTCCATACAAGGAATTTGCCTTTGTGGTGCTTTTAGAAGACATTACAAAGAACAAAAAACATACAACATTTAGCAAAGGATTATTAATTTATAATAATAATAATAACAGGATGTCTCATATGGGTTTAGCCAAGAGATGTGCACACCATTCATCTAAAACTCCATATCCAGCATAGGGTTATGGTTAGCTGTTAGGGACGACCTGAACAGGATGCCACTATATGGCTTTCACTCTGTATCTGAAAATTTCACACAGATATAGACAACACCTTAACTGGCACAAAACTCCTTCCTGGGCTGTTTAAATGAGAATATTCATGCTGTTAACCTGTAACTTCAGACGGCATTGAAAAAAGGCCTTCTTGGGGCGCTGATTTTGAGTGCAGGATAGCCACAACAGCCGTACGTCAAACGGCGGCCTTTAAATACCGGCATCCTAACAACAGGCTGCAATTGGGCCCTGACAAACCCTAGTTAAAGCGCTAACTGATTTAGCGCCTTGGTCCGTCTCCCTCTCCTGTTACTGCTTTACAGAACCCCCTCCCAGCCATAAAAGACATCTTAAACTAGACTTGACCCTAGTTATGTTAATTTCAGCCTGCCAGGACACAGATCTTACCAGCTTTATCTCATGTACCCAAATAACACATAAACAAGAAACATCAAACTAGAAACATAAAAACAGAGACCCAAAACGGTGGCGTTATAAAACTGATATTTTTATACGGATCAAATTTTGCCATTTCTGAATAAGGAGTTAATTCATCTAAAAGAGTCCGAGAACTGGCTGACGTTCATATTAATAAAAGAGTGATGCTTATTAAAAATTGGATTTAGCACTTCGAAAAAAAATAAAAAATTTATGCCAAAAAAAAAAAAAAACACAGCTATTCATTCTGTTCCCATGAACTGAAGCCAATTTCAACATTAAGTACGCGGTCTGCATCAGCAGAACTCAAAAGGGCTGAAAGGAATGGTCACAGTGGTAACAATCAGCTCAGTGACTTACGATATGAGGCTTCTGTTTTAACGGTTAAAAAGACAAAGACAAAAAAAGTCACGTCCTCACTAAACAAGCCCTGAATCATCCACCAAAATCAAAATTCTAAGCAAGAAGTAAAAACTTAAAACAAAAACTCTAATAGAACCAAAGGAGAGACCCAGCAACACTAGTAAATATAGTTAGCGAAACAAAATGTAAGTTCATTATTTTGGAGGGCTCTATATGAACGCTTTATTCCACTTTTTGCCTCTGAGTTTGTCCCCAAGCCCAGGGGTTCAGTTACGTCTCTGTCCATCCTATCCATAGGCCGGGGGAGTCCTGTATTTCACACAAAACGTTTAAACGCTTTTCCAGCCACCATGCCCCCCCCTTGACACTGGAGACCCTGGGAACGACGAGTCGGCGCTGAGGATCTGGAGCGCCCCTTGGACATTCCGACTTGGATTACAAGCTCTGACCAGGAAGTACTGCAACTAGGTCTCGCGGCGGAGAGGGCGAGAGAGTGTGATGGAGTACGCCACTTAGCCACGGGACAGCTCCCACATTTCAGGGGTGTCCCGCACCCAGCTCGCCCCCCTCCATGGCTTTCCCCAGATACACTGCACATCCTCCCTGCTTCAGATCCTCCGCTGTGCAGGAGACTAGGACCAAGCAAAGAAAGAAAAGAGAAGAATCACACCATATCGAGATGAAAACCACTGCCACTGCTGAGATAAACACCACCATCACCAATGGAGCGAACCATGAGTTTGTCTTGCTGTCGGGACTGACGCCCGACGATGCTTAAGGACCCATGGACTCCAAACCCGGGGGTGGGGGGGTGTCAGTGTCAGACTAGAAGAAGAATACGAAGGCCAGCTGTACGGCTCTCAGTGACTACTGCAAAAATCACTGTAGCAAACCAGAGTCACCCACCAGCAGAAGAAGATTAGGATCAGCCTCCACACTTCAAATCATGCCACTGCGTGTTTGTGCGGATGGAGTATCTATTTTTAATCTGATTGAAATGGAAAGTGTCAAAGATTAGGTCTGCCTTGCGGGAGAACGACAATCCTGGGGTGTAAACGGCACAATACGCCCCTCTTCCGCGCCCTAATGCCCCAATCACGTGGTTGCCATTGGAGACGCTACCTGTATTCTGTTGCGAGCAGAGCCTGTAGTTTCCTGTCACCGTAAAACGTCAATCTTTTTATTTTCTATGTGGGTCAGTTTAACGGCTTCGCGACTCATTCCGCCCCCATGAGAGAATGCAATTAGTGGCCAGCACTCATGTTGTTTCATGAAATAATGTCAAGTGAGAGGGGTGGGGGGGCACTCAACTGTGGTTAGCGAAGTGATCTACAGAAAGAGCTCGGAAATCTCATCCTCCTATTTGAAAAACGAAAGATTAGATCCACAGTAAAATCTGCAGCATAAGTTAAAGCACACAACATAAAACAATTATAAAAGCATTACCTCACCAAACACTAAACGGCAGAGAGTAAAATTATATTTATCAGGGGTTAATAATCACATTCCAGGTTATAGGTCACCTGAAAGGCAATACTGGCTGTATTTCAGCTCTTGGGTTATGATATACAGGCCCCGGTGCTCCTGCAGGCCTGGACACAGACGTACAGCGACGGCTCCCAGGCTATCATGTTGGATGAGAACATGGTCATTTTTAACACTCAGATTCACTCAGTCTCTGTCTCAGAGAGCTGCTCCAATCAGATTATTTGCACATCCATCTCTTTGTAGTTATTAATCGGCACATTAGGCTGCATCTTTGAACCGTGCTGTGCTAGATTATTACCTTCCAAATGTCATCTGACAAACGATTACATCACAGAAGGGCGGCACATTCGGCGAGGGATGTTGCCATCTCGCTGATGGAGACATTTCTCGAACAGCATCTGCCCATTCCCCAACACATCAGGACAGGCAGTGAGGTCTTTGGGAAAATGGGAGGTCGGAATTTCGAAATCACTGGGACTTTTTTTTAGAGGTGGGATAAAAACAGCGGCACAATTCCTGGGGTTGGCACGGATTTTGAGGTCCGGAAATTCGGAGCTCTGTGTAAAATAACTAAACAGCACAGTAGAACACCACCGAGTTAGGAACCCTCTTCTCAAAAGTATACATTCCAGGTACTAGGCTTTGATATTCTCCTATTCCAGAAAGTAAACACGGAGAAACTGTAGCTTGTAATTAGATGACAACATGTAGGGGAAAATGACAAGAGGCTGGGTAATGGTAATTTTCATTAATTTAATACTCTCTAATTTAGGCTGTAATTCTGTTAATCTGCTTTCCTGGGAAAGAGGACATTTTAACGAGCAATTAAAGGAAGAGCATAAATAAATATTCCTGAAGAAACAGGACTGTCGTCGTCCAAGCAGAGTGCTGTGCCAAGGAGAACCGGGCATTAGAAATACCCTAACAGAAATACTGTTCCAGGCCGTGATTCACCAATCGGGTTAAATCACGAAGGTGTAGGTGGAGAACAGCAGACGAAAATCCCCTTCCTCCACGCCGGGAGGCTCGCTAACTACGCGGGCCGCGAAATCTTTCCGCGCCGGAGCCGGTGAGCGGTGCCCTCTGCAGCCCACAGGAGCGTTTTTCTCGGCACAAGCTTCAAGGAAGCGGAGCGTGAACGCGAGCACCGAACAGGTGGTCAGCGCCGGGCTGAATTTAGCGGCGCAGGAAACACACGGGAATAGGGATGGCGTCCTTCAGATAGGTCACGGGGCACATCTCCAAGTCGGAAATATCCGGAACCGGAGTGCCGGCAAAGTGTTCTCACTTATGCAACTACACGCCCGCTGACCCCAGGACCTCATGGGGCCCATTTCCGGGCAAACACCGCAATTAGAACGCCACGTCCGGCTCGCCTGTCCATCGTGTCACACGCACTTCTCGACCACCCTGGCATTTTCCCGATCACCTGGGCGCCCCACAAGTATCCGACCCAGAGGCGACCCAGAAGATTCCACGGGAAGCTCCGCCCAGCGGCAGAGTCTCCGCCCAAAGCCATGTCGCCTCAGGCCAGCGGCCCCTCCACAGAGCATTAAAGACCAGTTACCTGCTCGCAAACGCCTACATTAACAGCATGGGCTGAAAACAGATCGAAGCATTTTTACTTTTGGAACATTTTCACATTTTAATTAACTTAATTGAAGTGCATCCTCTACAGCAGAAACACGTTTGCCTTAGGTTTACATTTTCCGGTCTTTTCCCCCCCAGTCATCAGAAATTTCCCCCTAACAGATCCATTTCATTATTTTACAGTTCCTCCCTAGAGTCCAGAAGGATTCCTTTTGCCCGTTTCTGTCCGATATGAAGACACAGCAAAAAAAGAATTAAATAATAAACAACCAAACAAATAGGCAGTGAAAGCGACTGTCACAGCTGGGGAGTGTTCAGCTTGGAAACAAACAGTGATAAAATCCCTTCCAGCCTGGTACCATTTCCCTGGGCGACAGAAAGCATCATTTTCTGTTTATTACGTCTGACGCAACTGCCTTCAAAACCAGGCTGACCCCTGGAGAGCCATAAGGGACAGCGACACTTGGGGGCGTGGCCTAACCCAACCAGGGTTCTGGAGCTATCAAAAAAGCCCATTTTCAAGGAAATGATGGGGATGTGAGGCTAAGAACAAAAGAGGATGACTGTGTTTTGTCTGACAAGTGACTGATTTCTGTACAGAAAAAAAAATCACAATGGAATCACTATTTATGTACCGATTTGCTCATCCATCGGTTGCTAGGCAGCCGAGGCCGATATAACAAATATGCATTATCAACAATGTCAGAAGCAAGGTTATCGGAACATAAAAGCCATAACATTTCATAGATCACTTCCTAAATCATCTCCAGAAAAAAAAAAAAAAAAACGCACAGAAAGAAAACCTTTAGAAAATCACATGCTTTGTTGGAGCTCATTTTGAGAAATGCTAATTTACGCAGGCTGAGTTTGTTTTTGTGGGAAAATAAGCGATTGGTCACGGATGTCAGCCGAGCTGCGCGTGTTCAGGGCTCCGCCGGATAAGGCTACCTTCCTGAACAGCAGCCCCGTCGTTGCCATGACGACGGCCATTAACACACCTGCTTGGCTTACAGGTCTCCGAGGCGAAGACTGGCGAGGCGCCCATTCGCCTCAGGCGCAGGCTCAAATGCTCGCGGCCAGCCGGCCGGCCGACCCACTGGACCGACAGGGACCAGCCCGTTAGCAGGGCTGATGTATTGACGTTTAACTCACAGCATTAAGTACCGACTCCTCACCCGTGTGGGGGACATGCTTTGTGATAGTGCGCCCCCTGAACTGTGTGGATCAGCGGTACCCGCCTGTCGGCATCCTCAGTCACCGTGGGGGGGCTCCCGAATCGGCCAAAGGGGGCAGACATCAGATGAGAACCTGCACAGATTGTTATTTTACTTAGTCAACATAAAGGGAAGCCTGGGTGGGATTAAAATTAGGCCCCCAACCGTCAGCCGGCGAGCCTTGCAAGAGACGGGTGGGGGAGGGGAGAGGAGGTGGCAGAATACCCCCCCATGTCCCATTCCCCCTCCATCAAGCGCTGTGACTCCAGGAGGGGGGGTTGGCGTTCGCAGTCTCCCAAACCGTGCTAGATGGTGGCCGTGACGTGCTCTGAAAATCCGGGATATGCAAAGGAAAGTGGCTCGTTCCGTGCTTGGGGCGGGGACACCGCATATGTGCACCCCGATCAATGCTTTTCATTGATTCCATGGGCGAGAGAGCAATTAACTTAAACAAAATTGTGTAACGGCGACAGACTTCACTCACAGATGCAAACAGGGCCACCAGAATCCCGTGCCTTCCGGGGAAATGCAATGGCGTTAGATGTGACGATGGTGGTGCTGTGGGAGCTAATGGTCCTTCATTGTGCATGTGATTAATCGTAGGTGTCCTCTTAGCATCCCAGCTTCCCATTACCAAATACTTTCTCCGGCTGTCACAAAGAATCCAGAAGCATACACCACCACCACCCCCCCCCCAAAAAGCCCCCAATCAGGGAATCCATCCAGACCCAAACAGATCATTCGATCCAGGTCAGACGAAAAAAAAAAATTATAATCGAACCCGCATACTGAAAAATGATAAAAACACCACCAGTTACACTATGCATAATCAAACAATAAGTAGACCACATTTTCCAGGCACCACATTGTTTCTGAAAATATCAGTTAAAACAGCAAAAACAAAGTAACAGTGTACAACAGTTTCTTGTTAGATATATCTACAGTATATATGAAGGTATGTCATTTCTTTATTAGTGTTATTTATAATATTAAGGCACTAGCCTGGAGGCTTAGCTAAGCCAGCACCCTCGTCTGGGCATAGGACAGCCACGGCGCCAAAGCTCCGCGCGCTTAGCAACAGGTTGGAGAAACACCGTGGTGACAGACCGCACCGAGAGGTCCACCTCCCCGCTCGGGGAGAGACAAAGGGGAGCGAGGATGGGCAGCCCAAACAAAGAGGGGCTGATGCGCCCGGATCAGGACCCCGTGCCTGCCGGACACACTCAGGCTCCCACACAGAACACGGCTCTCCCCATGTAAAAGAAAAACATTCACCCCCCAACAGGAGGCGACAACGAGTACTGACAGACCGGCTCGAACCCCAGCAAAGGGGGGAGGCGTCTCCACCCGCCTGCCTTACGTGGGAGGGAGACTCCACTCGGGAAGGATGGGACTGAAACTTCCCTGGAAAAGCCAGGGAACAAAGCGCGGCGCTGTTCCCGGCGGGCGTCACACGACGGCTCCGCGGTGCCCCCTTCGCCAAGCGCGGGGCCACGGCGCCACGCGGTGCCAGCCAGTGAAGCCGCACATCACCCCGACTCCCGGAGTCCAGACCCTCGCCAGCGCTCCCATTTTTTATTTTTTTTTTAAAGCAGTCACTCCTGAGACCATCTGTGGAACACGACACCCGGTGGCGAGCGCGCGGCCAAAGTGCGACGGGCGCTCCGGCGGCCCTTTACCTTTTTGCCTTTCTTCTTGCGGTGAGCTGGCTTGCCGCCGCCCTTCTCCTTGGCCTCCTCGCTCATCTTGGGGTCGCGGGGTCTTGCCTCAGTGCCTTATTCCCACATGAAATGGCCTCCGGGTGGCCAGAGCGAGCAGTGGGGGTGGAGGATGCTCTCGACACGCGTTCAGCACCACTTTCCCAGCTGTGCGTCTCCCCCCACC
>JAODKN010000042.1:10583125-10598206 GCA_026774425.1 Petrocephalus zakoni
TCTTGTTTCTATTCGTGGGGGGGGTGGGGGGTGGGTCTCTCTCTGTTTATTTTTTTGTTCCGTCTTAATACCAGTTGTGTGGGGGGGGGGGGGGGTTGTTTGCTCTCTCTCACCCGGTCCCCACCCGCCACCCACCCCACGTCCACCGACACGTCCACCAAACCCGGCGGCCCCTCGCCTACACGCTTGGAGCCAGAGCCACGGGGAAGTGGGAGAGTCAAAGCCAACAAATCTCTCGCTGCAAATAGAAATCCAGCTTGAGGAGCAGTTATGGTACCTTCTACTGGAGTCAGACACTGTTTGCCACCCTGGTACTGGTGGGTTTTTCCCTCTCTCTAAATCGGTGCTGATGGAGAGACACAGAGAGAGGGAGGGATAGAGAGAGAGAGAGTGTGAGTGTGAGTGAGAGAGGGAGGAACACACAAAGAGAGAACTAGAGAGAGCAAGAGAGAGAGAAACTGGGAGGGAGAGAGAGAGTAACTGGGAGGAAGAGAGAGAGAGAGAGAGAAGTAGGCTGAGAAAATGAATTTAATGACAGATAGGTTAAAACCCTCAACTGCCCCCTCAGCTGGGTCCTGGGTGCTGGCCGGTGTTAAATGTGATCCCCAGGTTTTTGCCGTTAACCGGAGAAGACCTGCCTATTAGCGAGATGCACCAGATCCTTCCAGAAAAGGAAGTCTCCAGTCTCCGGGTGCAGCTCTTAGCAAGATCAGATTACTAGATCTTAAAGAAAACCCCTCCCACCAGAAGGGAAGACGACAGCAACCACAAAAAAAGCCAAAAAACGCAAGGAGGTGGCAGCGTCTTTTGGCCCCCCCGTGTCTGTCGCCCCCCCCCCCCTCCCCACCACCAGCACGTGACAAACGAGGTGGTCGTCAGCTAAGCAGCCCACTGGCACCCAGCCCTTTGCTGGAGACACAATAGCAGTTCGCAATTACTGAACAGTGAGTGGCTGGCCCTCCCTCCCGAGTCGGGGGTGCCCACAACAATGGCTGCAGCTCCGGCTCCCCACTAGCAGGATATAAATGGGCAACGGGGTTGGGGGGGGGGGGGGAAGGCACACCTAGGCGGTCCAGGGGGTCTTCACGCAAGGACACAATAATAACGCACGGAACTGGCTCCTGGGGCATAGCGCCATGCCACGCGGATGCCCGGCCAGTGGCCCCCGCCATCATCTGCCCAGCCACTTATGGGCGTGTTTTACCCCCGGGACAGCTCCCCATTATGACATCCAAATTAGCCTGCGCGGAATGCCGTATTTCCATATATCAGGTATGTCACACCATAAATATATACTCTTTAAAAGGTATTAGCGGTGAAAAGGTTTTATTTCGTTACGGAATTGCGATAGAGAATAATGTAGCTTTAGCTGAACCTTTACATGCTGTAGGTCCTCTATGTGTATAAATGATAAAACGCCCACAAGATTCTGGAATATTGATGGTACATTTCAAATTTTGTGTTCCGACAATCATCTTGTAAGAAGCAAAAATTGCCTTATAAGGCATTGGGGTGGGGCAGGTAAATATTGCTAAACGAATCAAAAAAATCAATCCCCTTCTTATCAGCACAGAACATTAAAACATTTGATGTCACACGTAGCAACATGACTAGATTAATTCAGACCTAAAAAACCAGCAATCAAAAGATTCATATATGTAAATAATGCCTATGGGTTGACCCCCTCAGTCTGCCATCTGGTGGTAAAAACGGGGTATGACAAAAACAAGAGTACTCCACAAAGGAAGGCAGCCTATCACAATCCGCTGTGAAAAGGTGTCACCCCACGCCGCCAAGACGAAACAAAAGTGTTCAACAAATATAGCCCCCGAAAAAAATATCTGGCTTTTCTATTTACTTGTTTCCTCTTTTTTTTGCCTCACTCCTGAGCCTTTTGTCAATCACAGCAAACATTTTTACAATTTATACATGAAATTTATAAAGCATTAAATGAATGAATTATTTATACACACAATAGCTTGGAGGGGTGTTGGTTCAAAGAGGATAAGGATTACAGACCATGTTTTAAATTAAGAAGCAATAAGTGGGGGTCTGCTTTATTTTACCTGGATCCTATGATGTCAAAGGTCCTTTCATGCCCACTCATCATGCCCCATCTCCTTCATCAGGGGCCCTGACAGTGATATTAGCTGCTTTTTGTAAACGCCTGTCCAGAAATGTTTCATTATACCCTCCTGTGTGTGTCTGATTATAAAGAGAACACTACTGGAAAATTCTTCTTACGGGAAATAGATAATCTGCCCCCATCTCCGTTTAAATGCTAAATGCTGAGATTTAAACATGGCGACGTGCCTAGGCTCGGCCGGGAGGGCACAGACGCGGAGCTCGGCTTAATTAGTGTCGCGGTGACCTCTTGTCACTCGCATTTTGCCGTGATGGGCGTGCTTGCCGCCGGACACGTCCACATCAGCCATCCACCCCTAAAATATCACGCAGCCTCAGTGGCTCAGCTGTCCTCGATTTGCCCTGGCAGCGGCGGCCTCAGGTTTTTTACACCCAGACAGAGGCGAGACATCCAGCCGGGGATAGGGGGGCGGGGGGGCGGGGGGGGGGGGGGCACTGGCGGCCCGGGGGGCGGGGCCTGGGGGGGGGGTGGGGGGGGGGGGGGGGGGGGGGGGGGGGCGCGCACTATGTCTTTCGCACTGCTAGCCTCAGGCTTCGTTTAATGCATCTAGTACTTCCACAAAAAAAATCCGCAATTCATGTTGTTATTTTACTGCCGGTTCTGTATGATCAGTGTTTTAATACACTTTCATTTCCACGATCAAAGCAACGTTAAGCGAGCAATTCAGAAGAGTAGATATGATTAAACAAAAGGCTTATCACACAAAATGGGTTTGGAAGTAAGTGGGGCAGGGTTACCGGCGTGTTCAGGCCGCACGTTTAGGGGAATTACACACCCAGATGGCCCTCCCTCTTACTGCGGCACTGAGATCATGCTCTCAGCCCAGCTGGGGCGTTTGGGATACCGGTCTATGTCATGCATGCCGCCCAGAGCCATGGTGACATTATCAGCGAGGGGGGAAGGGGGTCCACCTGGATGTGCCATTGACAAAAGACAGAGAAGGAATATTGTGTTTATCCCAGGTCCTCGCAGGGCCCACTTCCTCTTAGCTGATAACTGGGGGGTGCTGATCTCTCCCTGAGTCATGTTCATGCTGGAGATACACGTCTGATGACGCCCCGTGTTCCGGGCAGCCGATTTTGCTTCCCGTCCTGGAGAAGTCGTTAAATCGACGCAGATTATCTACAGCTTTGGTCTTCAAATGCTCGGGGGTGAAGGGTAAATCCCTTGTCCTGGATACCCACGGATCAATCCGAAAACTTGCGGCTGCACGGACTGCATTGAGGGCTTTCACACGCCGGGGCCTTGCTGACATCGCGAGCAAAACTTCACCAAAATCACATCTCAAGTTTAAAATCAGTACATTTGTAGATTTAATCAAACAGCAAGTATATTAGGTGATCGGTGTGGTACTATTCATAGATTACTTTGGGGCATGCAGCTTTAATCTCGGATTGCAATTCGTGTGTGAGGGGGAGTTCTAGAAATGCCACCTAATACTGCCTTTCAGTCATTAAAAAAAAAACAGTCCTGGTACCTGGCATGCACCTTGGAAATGTGGTACATTGTCCAAATTATTCAGATGAAAGAAGAAAACAGCAGACTTTCTTAAGGGACAGAGATCTGGGGAACCTTATCCTCTGTACACACTAATTAAGAACCCTCTCTCTGTGCCCTGGTAGATTTTATATATAATGCATCTAAACACAAACTGACGTCAGCAGCTGGCTGACTGGCAAGTGCAGCGAAGCCAGAACTCGCACGTCTTCTCACTTTGGGGGCTGGAAAGACTCGACGCTTTAAGACGGTCGGATTCCCGATGATCCGGAAGACGGAAATGAAGAGGCTGCCTGCGAACGACTTGCAGGAAGACGAGGATGGCGACAGGTGGCGTTAGGAAGGCCGTCCTCTTCCGCCGGCTCTCTGCAGCACTGGATTAATTCAGAAATGTTTGCGCAATCATTCAATATACCGTCGTGATATAATCACATCAAATCACTTTACTGGTCACATAACAGGTGAGTGAAACACGTGCACGTCTCACGAGAGCAACTTAAGGGCCACACACGGGAGAGTGATGCAGCACACCACACCATTCCCGTGCTGTAGACCATAATAGTGTAATCACCCTAGTAAACATAGATACGAGTTGCATCCCAGGAACTTATGTGCCATTTGCACAATGACACTGGGCAGCTTGTGTTGTCTCATTTCCCATCATGCTCTCCTTCTTCATGACTAGGATGTGCAGGTGAGAGTGAAGCCTGGCGCTGGCGCACAGCACCAGCCACTTATGCAGCAGCTCAGGAGATTCCGTTTGGGTTCAAGGGCTCAGTGGAGAATGGACGGGGTCTGAACCGGTGACCCTCTGATCACAGGCACCTGACCTTCTGAGCCACATCGCGCCGCACCATGCCAAAGAAATGCGTCACAAACCGAAGCCTATTGTTATATTCTCTCACACACACCTACCTATCTAAATGGGGACCGCCCATTCCTTTCTACGGGAAAAACCCTAATCCCCGTCACGACACCCTTAACCCCAACCCAGCCCTAACCTTAACCTTAAGAAACTAACCCAAATACTACACTTTTGGCATTTTTACGTTTTTGATTGCATTCAAAGATTTTTATAAACTTCAGGTTATCCAAATGGGGACCTGAAAAAATGTTGACACCTGAAAAGTGATCTATGCCACACACACACACACACACACACACACCCTACTTCTTTTGGTCAACATGCCACATGCTGTCATTCTTCTCGCAGCCTGAGGCACCATGAGATACCACCTGCTTAGAACTGGTACCTCGGGGTGGCTTCCTGAGCGGCTGCGTAGGCCTACGGCCAGTACACACAGCGAGCCCCTCGGCGGGCTGGGAGCGGGCAGCAACACGACTCGCCTTCAGGACACCAATCTGCCCTTAAAGATCCACACAGCAGAGTCAGGCAGGAAATAGCAATGATCCAAACCTTTAAAAGGCACAGGGAGCCTTTCATTTGGAAGAACTGAAACATACAATGGTGTACATGGTGGCCATTTACTCACTAAAGCAGCAGTCCTCAGGGACCCCCAGAACGTCCACAACACACCTGTACCAGGCATTCCGTGTTTTTGACTGCTGGCTTGTTTGGTTCAGGTGTGCTGGGAGCTGGAAGGGAACAGAAAGGTGGCCTGACTGTGGGTCCCCGAGGACTGGTTTGAGGAACACTGCTCTCAGGAATCCCTTTGCGTCTCCTGCGGTCTCAGGAGGATTTCCTGCTTTGATCTTATGACCTGTTGCTGCACGTTTCAGCATTCAAAGCGTCCGCATTCAAAGACGTGAGTCTAACAACATGCCATTTCCAACCATCCATCCACCTAACCTGGTTGTAGGCTGTTGAATCATTTGCTTATTCTCTTTTAATCAAGTCAGAAGACAAAGGCCTAAGAAGAAAAACAACTTTAAATAAACCGCAAAATAAATTATATTCATTCATTCATTCATTCATTCATTCTTTCTTTCATCTTCCATACAGCTTGTTGCGGGGGTCCAGCATATATCGAGGAACCTGGGTGCACAAGGGGAGGGAATAAAGGACAGGGAGCCAACCAATCATAGGGCACATACACCCCCACACCTACTTAATTATTATCACTTATAATTCGTTTTTGAAGTGACATCACAAATCTTGAAGAACTTGTCTCTGAATCACCACAGGATTCCAGGTACTAATGAGTCACGCAATAAGTAAGCCATTCATTATGGAGTAAAAAATCTGAGCCAAATGTATTGGCATCTAATGTACACCAAAACATAACTTTTCACATGTTCCTGAGACATTCCACGCATTAATATGGAATGTGGCATTGGTACTGCAGACTGGAATGTTTCATAGATATGGCTGACATTTTATTAATTTTAGGATAGTGCTCACAGTTTGCTCTTTAGAACTGTGATCAGGCATTTTTGTTGCCAGTGAGGGACAGTAACATTGTATACCCTAATGTCTGTACGAATACTACTTTGCAGGCTACAAGGTTTGTCCAGAATTCTTTATGATTGTTGAGGTTCTGGACGACACCAGTGCCTGCTGGCCCCCAGAGATGATCTGCTAACTCAGCACTGCCCAACTGCACTGTGCCTCTCGCAGGCCGGGCCACTGCCAAGGGTAACAGCAGTGCTCCCCCCAGGACATTGGCAAGGATGAGAGAAGCTACCAGAATCTACAGGCAAAGCTCGGCGGTCAATTCCGAATCAGGTCGCCGGCAGAACTGGCAAGCTCAGAGAGACACCGCGCGCTCATCAGCGTCCCCCCCCCCGCTGAGCTCAGGCCGAGTCACGGGACAGGCTTCGCCGAAGCAAAAAGAGAGTGAAGACCCCAGCCACATTCATGTCCAAAACGCGTTTATCCTTAAATAGAACTTTTGGGCCTGGTCAACCTCACTCAGGGTTTGTTCATGTTTGGCCACTCAAGCGTCCACTGGCAGCCATGAACCTGTAAGTGGATGGGATGGTTTCCTGACCCGGAATTTCCTCAGGTTACCAACACGTATGAGCCGTTTTTATCACAGACGCACCAGCTGATATCCTTGCGAAGACCTCGGAAATTAAGCCATGTTCGTAAGCCTCGGGGAAAATGATTTTAATTACTGAAGAACATAAAAGGAAAAAAAAATAATCAATGTGTGAGCGCCTGACAAATTCCTGACCATCACATATAAAAAATTAAGAAAAATAACAGTAATAGTAACATAATTTTAGAGGACCGTCCCGTTATTTCCCGCTTGGGGGCAAGTTATAACGTGATTCAGTGGTGCCAAGGTCCAGATAAAATATGCCATCCGAACTGAACGCAACTGAACGGTGCTTGAACGGTAACTTCAAGACGACACACCCCAGAGTCATATTCTTTCACACCGTATAATACTCTATGCCAGCGTTTCCCAGCCCAGTCCTCGGGGCCCCCCCAGACAATCCACACTTTCTCCCTCCCCGGTCCCAGCCAATCAAAAACACGAAATACCTAGTACAGGTGCACTGGGAGCTGGGAGGCCAGGTTGAGGATCACTGCTCTATGCAAATACCTCTGACATATATGAAGCAGCATAGCTTATCTTTGAAACCCTCTTTGTGTGAGTCCATCGGGGGGAAATGAAATGGGTTACTGTACCCCTTGGCATACACAGCTAAAATACACCATAACGCATCTTTTACTTACTTAGGTCTGACATACGCAATGTACCATTCACAGCCTATACAAATCTTGGGGTTAAATACCTTGCCAAAGGATTTTAATGGATGTCTATATCTGGTGGGGGTCAACCTGCCCCTCCCCCAATCACATCCTCCTGGCAAACTAAATGGGGGCGGAGTTACCCACACAGGCCACGCAGCATTCCACACGGGGGGGACCAGGTGAAGCAGACAGGCCTGAAAGGCTTTCATCTCCCGTCCTCAGATGATGCCCCTCAGTGCACTGATGCCCCTCAGTGCGACTCCATGTGAAACACAGCAAATTTCCCCAGGCCGTGAACCGACACCCTTCAGTAGGTAATCCTTTCCACTTGAGGGCTCACGTTTCTCCCCTGAACCGGTCAGGAATTTGCTAGGTCAGGTCAGGGCAGTTAGCGGTAGTTAGACAAAAATCTGGTGTGCCACCTCCAGCCCCAACCTGCCCCTCGTTGTTCTGGGCGCGGGCGTCTCTCCAGCGAGCCACCAGCTGGATCGGCCCCTTCTGAAAAGCCCGTTTAACCCAGACTGAAAGATTGAGGTCAGGGCAGAAGAAATAGAGTGTGACCAAACGAGGGGGGGGGGGGGTGGAGGAGGGTATCACATGGGGCACAGAAATTAGGGGACTGCAAGAGGCCCAGGAGGCCATTAGTGATATACATTTCAATTATATAAGATAAGCTTTATTGATCCTGGGAGAAATATCCCATACAGCCAAAACCAAGCCAAGGAAAAACACAGAAATACTGTTACAGCCTAAAATCGAATACAAGCGATGTCAGTGTCCACAGCACCTACTGTAATGTAGAGTTTATTATTCCAGCACACACATGCACACACATATATAATATATATATATGTACACACGCACACACACTATATATATATATATATATATATATATACATACATACACACACACACATCCATACATTTGTATATAATATATATATATACACACACACACATCCATACATTTATATATAATATATATATATATATATATATACACACACACACACAAGTACACAGCAGTTCCAGTGAAGGCACTGAAAAGCAGTCCTTAGTTTCAGGGCCAGCAGGAATTGTATACAGGAGTAGGGGGCCGCACTTCAGATGTGGTGAGTTTAATGCACTGCTGGGGCAGACGCAGACCAGCCCACTGCCTGCTGTCTGGAAGTACAGCCTTGGAAACCCCTCCACCCAGTTTCCGAAATTAAACAGCAAGAAGACTTCGTGCTGCTGGTGAAAGCGACAAAGGTCAGCATGTGAAATGCATATCCACAAGCGAGCGACTGCAGACGGGGTGTCAGCCGAGCTGGCCCGACTGACAGGCTGACGCTGACAGCCAAAAGGAGAGCTGTGCGCACTCCGCGACATCACTTCACTGTCTGGAGCTGGGATCATAAACCTGTCCATACTCAGACAGACATGTCTGCAGCAAAACATTTCGATTGAGAAAAAAAACCCTGCGTTTTTAAGTACCATGTCCGTGGTAAAATTTGCATTTTGATCAAAAACGTCCATTATAATTCACCATGGTCTTGACCCCAGGTCTTCAATATAAAGGAGTCAGCTAAGGAAAAATTTAAAGGACCTTAAAACATTTACCTCAGCATCTTTATTTAGGACCAAACTTGATTTCATGCTTATTCGGTTCTTACATGGGATGTTAATGCGTTTTTACTGACACCAAAGCAATAATATTTTGTATAAACTAGCCGGAGCATAATAATTCAAATATATTGAGATTTTTATTTGAAATACATTTTGACTCCTGGTCAAGAAGCATAACAAAATGTGGAATGCATATCTGCTGCATTAAAATGAAAGCCTGTGGTGACCTTTGTGTCAATCCTCAGTGCCATAACGCACAATTTTGCCGTTCCACCACACCCACGAAAATCGCTTTTAATTGTACTTGTAAAGACGGCGCTGAGCTCCGAGAGCAAATTACGCTGCGAGAATCGGACGTGTTTAAGCGGCTGTCCGCACGCAACTCTGGCCTTAAGATGAAAGCGAGTTAAAGCGCCAGACGAAGAGCTGTCCAGACGGCGACCGCGGGCACGATTTCGCGACCGCATTGGTGAAGCTGCAATCACAATGTCTGCAGACGCGCGCAGGACCTGCGGCGACGCATGTGTCATGTGAAAGTAACCCGATGGGATGCTGCATGTTGCTCGGCGCTCGATCCGCCTCATCTTGTCGCGATGATGAAATAGGGAGACAACAACACAAACAGCCAGCGTGGCAGGGCTAAAACCACCGTGTGATTTATGTGATTTTTAACATCCATCCATCATCCATCTTCCAATGTCTTATCCTGAACAGCGATATCACAAATAAAAAAAAAACCATCTGTAAGTTGCTTGTTAACAAATTATGTAGTAATGGATTGCAAAACACTCTTGTCAAGTCCCTTGGGGCCATTGTTGTGAAAGGTGCTATATAGAAATTAATTTAATTGAATTATAGATGCCAATTAGCCTGCCTCTGGAAGAAGACCAGAGTAACAGGAGGAAGACTACATAGCTGGATGAAAACACACAAACTCTGCATACACACAGAGCGGGGGCGACAGGCAAACCCCCAGCACTACACACTGAGCCACTGTGACTCCCCGGAAGAAAAGCAACATTCTGATACTTTCTGATTACAAACGAAATGAAAGCACCACAGAAATGGTGATCAAACCAGAATCGCGGTGCATTCGACTGGCTTCCTTGGGAGTCAGTCCACAGAAATCTTTACCTGTTCTGAATCCATCCATGTTGTCTTAGGGTGGACCAGCAAGGGGAATAAGTCTGCCATAGTTTGGTCATGTATGACCCCCCAGAAAAATGGACCAGGCCTTGATATCCAGTATCACATAGACACCCTGGCTAGCCCCAAATATGAAGATCTACGCATATTTTATATGTCCCACATCATCCTATTCCTTAATACGCACAATATTACATACAGGCTTAGACACCAAACAACATTTTTTTTTTTAATTTTATAAAGACTCTTTTTATGCACCAGTAGTAAATGACCAATTATCTTTAAAAGCAAACCTATAAAATGACTTCATTTTTTAAAATCCATAATCATTTACGGTATTATGTAAAATGCAACCCTGGCACATTAAACCATTTCCCGGTGCTCTGTCATCGAGCACGCTGTATACAGAGCCTGCCGTCTCCATGGATACTACCATTCAAGGGGCAGGGAAACATCGGGGGATTGTACCTCAGCTGTAAATTGCAGTATCAGACGTTTAGTAGATACCAAGGCAGTTTATTTCGCAGGAACGCGCAGAGAGACCGGCTATGCAAAGCAGGCAACTCCTCTGCCAGAAAGCAGGGGAGAATAAGAGTTTCAGCAGTTTCCGGAATAACCAGACGCTGTTAGCGCACTGACATGGAAGACAGAAGGCAAATGGGCCGGAAACTGGATTCGAAAAAACACACGAAATAAGGTCGGCGGGGGAACGACCGAGCTCGGCCAGCGGGTTTCTCCCCCGGGGTCAGCGCAGCAGATCTTATGGAGCCCAGCGAAGGCCGGCCAGCGTCAGCGCGAGCTGTCCGATAGACGCCGGCAGCTGACCGCGCACAGCGTTAATCTCGGGAACGCAGTCTTTACTGCTGACTGGAGGGGAAATGTAAGCGTTTCCTGCACCAGAAACTGTATCTTAGCCAGTTCAATGCCATCATTAATCTGAAGGAAACATTTTGGCCCAGAAGCATAATTCAATTCAATTCAGTTTTTTATATAGCGCCTTTCACAACATAGTCCCCCCATGGCACTGCACAAGAGTGTGACTATAGGCATCCATATAAGTAAATAAATACACATATAGCAATATATATATGTGCCTATGTAGTAAATTTTTTAGCTGAAATACTTTTTTTTATTGGCTTTTATGCAGATGTGGGTTAATTCCAAAGAGTTATTGACTGGCAGCACGATCTGTCGGGGAAATGCATCGCTTCCGTTACGCGATCCCAGCAAAAGCGGTTACTCTGAAAGGGGAGGTGTTCGCGTCATCCCAGGTGCCTCGTGAATACACCAGGAAGTACGCTTAACAAATTATGCCCATTGAACATACCTGCCATTTAGGGATGAGAAGCACCGCACATGTAGTGGAGGTGTGTGCTCGCGCTACGTGGGGGAGAGGGCAGCAGGTCGGACATTATTCATGCAGCCACCCATTTGTTTCCCTCTTATGCAATTCAAGGTCGCGGTGACCTTGGAGTCTATCCCAGAATGCACCACCCACAGAATTCCAGTCTAATGCAGACAATTTCACGCACCATTGTTATTGTATGCTGTAACAGTGCACAGACCAGCAGAAGGAAATGCATTGCTTCACAGTCTAGCAGTGGACAAGATTCTCCACAGCATGACCATTGTTATGTCACTGGCCGGGGTGTGTGATCAGAACGTCTCAGGTTTAAGCCCAAGCCTCAGCAGAATAGCCACATCTCCATTGGGCCCTTGAACAAGGCCCTTAATCCGCCCGAAATACTCCAAGGGTGCCGGATAAGTGGCTTGATCCTGCACTCGAACCCCAAGCTTCCCTCTCAAACTGTATGTGTGTCAAAAGAGAGCATGATGGGATATGTGAGAGGAAGCACTCTGATGCACCTGTACTTCAAACGGCAAAGGAATGATCATTTCATTTTAGGGTTCCTATATGCTTTGCTTCGACTAGGAAGGATCTGGTCAGGCCACATACCAAAGGTACGTGACATGTACACTCTGCGGAAGGTAAACCGACTCCCCTGGTCTCTGACAGACCAAGCCCCTAGGCAGTATTCCAAACCAGTCTCCACATCATAAACCATCTCAATAACCCTCCCCCCAGGTGCTAACCAAGTCAGTCTGAATCAAAACCTCCAAGATACTCCTTAAACGGACACCTGAATTTGCATTAAGGACCACAGGCAACACCAAAACTGATTCCTGTCATTACAACATAAATTCTCCTGCTACACAAATGTAATTTTGCGAAGTAAGATCACAGACATACACAGAGTGCTTAAACACATTCAGAAACATCTTTCTGGTAGTAAGGCCTCTAGACGGGGAAATCTGCTACTCCTCATTTTTCCCACGGCTGCGCTTGAGTAAACAATAAACCTGACAAGATTATACACCACAATGAATGATATAACCCATAGAAGGTGGATCCCAATGCCTTACGTCTTTATCCTGGCAGAGTGTGGCAGTCTCGCTGGCAGACAGGTGTGGGGAGGGATTGTTCCCGTAAAACGCAATCTTGCGCCAAATCCTAACCAGTCAGATCAGATAAGATATGAGGCGGTGATGATTACCTGGCGGGTAAAGGAAGCAAGCGCTTAAAAACAGAAAGTGTGTGAACCCACTTATTAGAAAAGAGAAATTCGACCTAAAATCTGTCAGTCAATCTAAGTATTGATCACTATACTAAATATGCAAAATAAGACTCATTTTGTTAACTAGGACATTCAGCATTGCTCGTTTCCTGCAGAGGGTACTATGGGTAATTAGCATAATTAGCATATTCATACCGTTCATATTTCACCTCTTTTTTTACCCTTCAACAGCACTGAGTTCATGGAAAACTGAGGATTACCATAAAGACGGAGAGTGTGGAGAATCTTGACAGGATATCTGTGAAACGCATCATTTGATAAAAGGTAACACAGCCAACCGACAGTGACATGTTGGTGAAATGTTTTGCATTCTTTTGAGACTGACATAACCGTATATCATGCACAGACATCCAGTACAAAGAGGAGTTTATCTGATTATATGACAGATTTAATTTGCTTGGTTGGGAAAGGGCCATATCTCATATGCATGTAACGCAATGTCCATGAGGCACAGGAAAAAGGATGATTCTTGGGTAATAACATTAATATTCCATTGGTGCTTGTGTGGGTTCCCTCCTGCTTCCCAAATTCGCAGATGCCCAGTCTCCATCCCTGCGATTCCAGGGACAGGCACCTGGTTTGCACCAACCCACCACAGCATAAGTGATCGTGGAAAATGGACGGACGCAATATTTTTGTCATACAACCATTTCCTTGATGAATAATCCTTAATAATCAGATTCAACATCGCAAAGCAGCCTACAGATAAATTTGCACACTCAGGAGGATGACATTGGTAGCAGACAATTGAAATCCTGAAAGCACCCAGAACTGATGTTGGGCAGACAAAAATCCTACACAGAAGGGTTATATAATGAAGTGTTTCCAGAGTTGCCGTCTCCTTGAAATAGTAGCCCGAGGTTTCTTCAGAATCACCCTTAGGTACCCAAATAAAATATGCCATATACCAGCTTTTATTTACCAAGCATGGGCAAATACAGTTTGAATTCATAAACAGGATGACAAAATACTTTCACAACCACAAACCAAAACAGGCAAATTGAAGAAAATTAGCTGCAGCTCTTCACAGGTATAATAACTGCTGTCGTCTGCGAGGGGCGAGGAATAGCTACACGAGTCTCTTGGAATACAGCATTATTGCTTTTCCGAGGCGAAATTCACATCAGGAAAAGCGGTAATTAGAAAAAGGTACCATAAAAACAACATTTCACACTAAGATTTTATTTGAAGTTGAACCTGCGGGGGTGAATTTGGCCGTTCAGCGATAAGGGAGGTACTTATCACCAAAGGCTGAACACAGAGATATTCAGTGAGATGCTGAACAAAGACTAAAGCCTGCCTTTATGTGGCAGTCCCTCCATCTGCAAACATCTGTATTACACAGCCTATAAATAAAACCTAACAAAAGATGCAACAATGGACTAGGGAGGACCTGAAGGGAAAGCCAGGAGGGAAGTCCCATCTCCTCCGAGATGAAAGGGTAAAAGGGAGGCGAAACCATTCCACATCTGCTAGATTCAGGAGACGTTGAGGTTCGCCTGCTTGTCACGCAGTGTGAGCTGAATGGCATTTTATAGGAACAGTAAGCCCGGCCAGCCCGAAGAACCTTTCCAGATTAAACTAGCCCAAGGGGGTTCCCAAGAAATTGGGCAACAGCAGCTTATTGTAACAAGTGCTATTTAAAATCCCCACTTACGAATGAGCCACTACCTTCAACATAAATCGAGTATCTAAACAGAGCTGTCCCCATAACAGAAAATCATTAAATGCATAAAAAATGTGCCTACCACAGCCCCCAGAGTGGACAATAACCTGTGGAAAAAAAATAAATTTCAGATGGCTGCCCCAGCCCCATGTGTAAACTAACAGCATCGACGAAGGGCAGGATTAGCCGAGGTGAGTCCCAGATGCACTCAGCGCCAGCACCATGAGGTGGAGAGAATGTCACGCTTGGCTTGCCTCTCGTGTACCACACTCCTTCCTGTCCGCCTTGCCTGATACCGGGCGATGCCAAAGGGACTCGCCCCACAGGAGTGCCTCCAACACGAAAATTGAGAACACACGGCACATGACAGACGAGATATAATACGTAAAGACATATTTTTAAATATTAACATCACTGCTCGTAGCATACAAGTACATTTGGGCAGGTGCATTTAGATTTAACAGTAACAGAAAAAATTTTGATATATATATTTTATAGAACATCCCCATCTGGCTAGAAGCCAAACTCATGGGAGGCAGGGGCCATAAAAATGCCCAGGTTTGATTGCTCGGAGGTGCGCTTCGGCCGAGCGTCACCATGGCAACCAAACACAACCGCATGGTTTCTCCATGGCAACGGGAGCTCCAGGGGAATACTAATGCATGTGGATCTCCGGGTACTTCGGAAGCCGGGGGGGGGGTGTACACAGCGAGGCT
>JAODKN010000042.1:10612669-10623027 GCA_026774425.1 Petrocephalus zakoni
TCAACCAATCAGTTGAGCATAAAGAGTCACAGTCACAGAGTGCTCAACTAGTTGGTTGAAACAAAATCCTGGTCTGGTATTTTACTTTCTGGACCTGAAATTGACACCTCTGTGTATAAACGTCATTAAATATTATGGCGAACACCGTATTCACACGTAAAGCATTTTTTTAACTAACTAAAGTGCCGCCTTTATTAAAACATTACGTTTCTTTATTGTTTCAGTATTCTTTATAGTCAGTTTGCTCGGTGGAATAAAGAAGGAAGAGCGCTCCCCTCCCGGCCATATTCCGGGCCTAATCGGCGCGATAACACAAGCGCTTATATTACTATTATTACGGTTCCAGCGGCCGCCCGCGACGCTCCGCCGCGACGCCGCCCTTTAATAACGACCTCGCGCCCGTGACGCGCCGATGACGCGCCGCGCCCCGATTGGCTGTTTTGAATGTAATCGCGCGACGTGATTGCTCGGATTTGAACCGCGGCGGTGCAGCCAGTTTGAAAGCCCATAATGTACATTTGACTTCCAGGGGGAGCTGGGTGGCGGAGAGCAGTGCTGTCTTCGGCAGGAGAAGGGTATGCTTTCTTTTGTCTATTTTTATTTATTTATTATTATTATTTTTAAAAGAGCATGCCAATTACATTTCCCAGCCGAGGGCTTATAAGTTCGGCGTGTGGCGCTTTAACGCCAAGCGAAGGGCTGCTTGGTGGGCTGCTTTCTGTCCGCCATGCACGGTGCCCCCCCGGGCATCTTAGTCTCCGGGCTGCTCCTGGCGTCAGATCTGGGGGCATTTAGGGAAGGTAACGAAAGGACCCGTAAAAAATGCAGATAACGTGCTTAAAGCGAGTGGGTATCTGGGTATTGGGTCAGCATGCGGGGGTTAGGCCGGCTCCCACTGGAGGGGCTATCATGTGTGAAATGCTTGTTGGGCTAGGTGATTGTTGGGTGGTGGGTGTGGGGCTTGCCGGTGTGCAGGTGACTGGGGAGGCCAGGTGGCGACCGCATTGTGGCAACGTGGGCTTCCGGTAACTGCCATGGAGACGCCGAGCTACTCGCTCGGAACGGCCAATCTGCGCCCGCGGCTCATTACATATTAATTAGCTCGCTATTTGCGGTCCTTTATTGTTTTAGGTAAGCTCACGAAACTTGTCTTTCTAATGTGATGTTCTGATAACTGCGTTCTGTCTAATAGACAACCACACCAATGGACGATTACTTGAAGATAGAAAAAATTGGAGAGGGTGAGTGTCCAGACCCACCCCCCCCGTTTTCTTAACGTTCTTGGAGCCCATTTTCACATCTGATGTATCTGGATTTTTTTTTCATTTTAGTTTGCAGTGTTTTGTGCATTGTGTGGTTGGTTTTCCCAATGTGCTGGCACGGTTTCAGTAACATCCCCCTTCCAGGTACCTATGGCGTTGTGTACAAGGGTAAACACAAGTCCACGGGCCAGGTGGTGGCCATGAAGAAGATCAGACTGGAAAGTGAGGAAGAAGGGGTTCCCAGCACTGCTGTCAGAGAGATCTCTTTGCTCAAGGAACTGCAGCATCCCAATGTAGTGTGGTATGACTGGCAGTTCTGCTTATAAGCAATGGGTAATCAAGTCTTATGATACGGTGCCGTTAGATACACCTGAAATTATTTTTTTCCCCCATTTTTGTTACAGCCTTTTGGATGTTTTGATGCAGGAATCTCGCCTCTACCTCATCTTTGAGTTTCTTTCCATGGACTTAAAGAAATATCTGGACTCAATCCCATCAGGGCAGTACATGGACCCTATGCTTGTAAAGGTCTGGCACTGTCCTTTGTAATTTTTAATTATCCAGGTTTATTCATTTGGGGGATGTTGTGATTGGTGGCCCTAATTCAGAATTTTCTTATTGTGTGGTATGGTGTCGTAACCTGGGGCATGAGCCACAAAGCAGGAATTCACTTAACTTAAACCAAAGGTCATGATTGTCCCATTGGTAAGAGCATTACTGTTGGATAATCATGACTTCTGTCTTAAATTAATATTGCTAATCACTTTTTGGAACACCCCCACATCACTTAAGTTGAATGTGAATGGTACTTGTGCATTATTTAGTTTAATTTGGGTTTTTTTTTTTCATTCTAGAGTTATTTGTATCAGATCTTGCAAGGGATAGTCTTCTGTCACTGTAGAAGAGTCCTTCATCGAGACTTGAAGCCACAGAACCTGCTGATCGATAACAAAGGCGTTATCAAGCTGGCTGACTTTGGGCTGGCCCGTGCCTTCGGAGTTCCTGTCCGTGTTTATACACATGAGGTAAATGTGATGGTGTTCGTGTGACTTTTGGCTGAATTTGGTACCTGTCTTCCTCTGCTTGCTGCTTTTAATTGCCCCTGAAGGTTGCTGAGGTACCGTTTTGTCCTGTAGGTGGTGACACTGTGGTACAGGGCTCCTGAGGTTCTTCTCGGTGCATCACGCTATTCCACCCCTGTGGATGTGTGGAGCATCGGGACCATCTTTGCGGAACTGGCCACAAAGAAGCCCTTGTTCCACGGGGATTCAGAAATTGATCAGCTGTTCAGAATTTTCAGGTATAATTGTGTTGCTAATGTTTATACGTCAGCTTGGGAATTCTCACTGACCCACCACCTGTGTGTGTGGGTGTGTGTGTGGTGGTAGTATTTCTTTAGGGGCTAATTCTGCATGATTTCTTTTCCAGAGAAGGTCTTTATACAGTGTCCTCCAGCTTTCTCCTGTCCTGAAGTGGCTCTATTGCATGCATACATCATAAGTTTTACCACGTTTCTTTATATTAGGACCCTGGGAACACCAAACAACGATGTGTGGCCTGATGTGGAATCACTGCCTGACTACAAGAACACGTTTCCCAAGTGGAAGTCTTGTAGTCTGTCTTCCATAGTGAAGAATCTGGATGACGATGGCATCAATTTACTATCTGTAAGGCTGCCGAATGCTCATGCTGTGTCGATTCTATTTCTTTCTTGTGAAGCCATAATTTGACCTTTGACCTCCTTTGTTCCTATAGAAAATGCTGATCTATGACCCACCAAAGAGGATCTCGGCAAGGCAAGCGCTGAGCCATCCTTACTTTGATGACCTTGATAAAGGCACTCTTCCTGC
This sequence comes from Petrocephalus zakoni, assembly GCA_026774425.1. Lineage (NCBI taxonomy): Eukaryota > Metazoa > Chordata > Actinopteri > Osteoglossiformes > Mormyridae > Petrocephalus > Petrocephalus zakoni. The sequence continues at coordinate 10,615,782 of JAODKN010000042.1, forward strand.
CAGCAACATTAACAAATATTAAATTCCCCTTTAGTCGGGGCCCCTCCACCTGCCCTTAATGGGTTTCTTTCCTTGTTTAAGTTTTTGCTGTCACTATATTCTTTCTCCTCTTGTATGCGACCTAGCTCTGTAAATAGCCTTGTTTGGCATTCTTTTCTGTAATATATACTATTTACCTGTCAGTCAGCCAGACAGGCCATTTGTGTATATTGTGTATATGATTAACTTCATTATTAAAATGCACTTTTTGAAATCCAAGCTGTGATGTCTGTCCAAATAATTACAATATATCTTAATTCTGCTTGCTTAGAGATGTTGGTTTTGAATTATAAACCTTCTGGGGTCATTTTAGTGCATGTTTTCAAAAATCATAGAAAATTTGTCAGTTGGTTATACAGATGTTGCCATCTAAATCTGTAGTTCCCTGGTGCCCATAGTATATTGAAGGGTGACGTATTGACACAACCCAGTGCACAACAAAACATGTCTGCATTTAACCCGTGTGACAGCCGTGGGTAGCTACTAGAGCGCCCAGTACCTTGCTCAGGGTACCTCACCAGTACTTGCAGGCCGGGGACTCAAATCGGCAACCTTTCAATTACACAGCTCCATCCCTAATCATTACGCCACCGTATATTTGCTGCCATTTTGCAACCTTTTAATTGGACATACATTACTTCATATTTTTTTTCCTCTTGGCTTCTGCTAGAGATGTGAAAGTGAGGCCTGCTTTATGAAAGGTTTCAGTCAGAAAAATGTTGGTGTGCTAGTCAAAATAACCTATAAATGGATCTTATCTGATTCTAATGTTCAATCCGTTTCCTCTTCGCTGTGAAATCAGTGCAGCCTTGAACTGACCTTGGAGCCTAACCAGCCAGCATTGCGCACAGATCAAAGTAATATTCAATATCTGTTCCTGAATATGTTCAACGCTGCAATCTGGCTTTCGGCCGCCAGGTGTCTCTCTAAACACACGGTTAATGGGGCTTTATTGCAAGTCATCCTGCTCCAGGGCGGCAAGGTTGCGCTGAAGCTAACGAAGATTAAAACGGCGCATGAGCTCATGGGCTACATTCATATTTTTCTTGTAGATCCCTGTTACACTATACTGAAATTAAATATTAATCACAGTTTACGGCCAGAATGCAGGTTTGCATGTAAGGAAGGAACCAGATAGAATCTCTGATCAAAATAATAGAGGACATTTTTCAGATTTCCATGCAAGCATATTCTTTGCTTGACTGTTCTGAATAATGAAAGCCAAAGTCATTAGACCCTTGGGCAGAATATTTAATCCCTGTATTTTTAGATACGGTAGGTAGAGACAGGAATGTATGTGAAATGCTGGTTGATGAAAGCAATGTGTGACACTTGCACGGTATTAGGTAGCAGCACTCAGTATTGTCCTCATTTCTGTGTTTGAGCTAAAAATGATTTTTGTGTGTGTGGGCGAGGGTCAGCCATCTATGATACAATGGAAACGCTTTTTTTAATGTTCTTTCTCAATGTTGATTTCATGCCCCGGTGGAAAACGAGCGCTTAGATGGATGTCGCCGCGGCTTAGGCAGGGCACCGGTGACCTTCTCCCGCCTCTCAGTGTGAGCTCCTGTCCTCCGCAGCTCAGCCCTGGAGCCGACAGTCAGCCAAGTGGGGGCATTAACAGGATCCTCCACCGACAGGGGGAAAGCGCGTCATCCACGCGATGCACTCCGCTCCCGGCTAAGTCAAGTTATATAATGAGATTTTGTATCGATACGGGCGGTGTGCAGGACAAGCAAGGAATGAAATGGGGCGCAGAAATGCAGCCTTATCACAAATTATACACACAGCAACCTGGACAATAAACCATGCAGCATTTTAAAATTAAATTAGCAATGATCACAGATAATGTAAGCACGTGGGATTTGTATGCAATCTACTAAACAAGCCTGTACAAAACTCAGTTGTCTTTCATGCATGGCAGGTTATAATGTACCTAATATTTTTGAAATATTTGCAGGGATCTTGAATCTTTAAACATTTTGAGAGCTTAGATTATTAACTTGCTATTAAGGGTCATAATGCCGAATCACAAGATGTATGCATCATTATCCATCGTTTATGCCTAGATTTGCTTATGAATAGCGTTACTGAGTAACGATATGTTAGAAATCTTTAATGCTATGTTTTAATTTACAGAAAGAGCCGGCAGTGGTACGGGCGTTAAAATAATCGAGATACGTTCATTATGCATGGGGAAGGTATCTGTCTATTGCCTGCACATTTAAGCTGTGTTTATTTTTTTTCTTGACCATGCTGGTAAAAATACCCAGCATTTTTCTTTTATTTTCACAGAAGGTGACGAAAGTTTACTTGGAGGTGGGAAATCTTGTAAAAGCGGTGTTTTACAGACCTCAGCATTTACGCATTTCACAACACAGGTCGTGCTCCCCCCCAGATACTACCTTTAATGTTCCTGCCTACGTACACTTCTGCACACGGGAGATTTGCAAATATCATTATTCTGACGTATTTTAAGTTGAAATAAATCTGTGCATTTTTATTTACAGCACTTTAATATCTAAAGCCCTAAAAGGGACCACATAACAGCTCAGTAGCCTAAATGCATTTTTTTTCACCCATAGCCGACATCCCAGTAGGGCAGCCTACAAGCTGCGTATTATTTGTTAGACAGACAGCACGTAGGCCTGTCTCAGTGATGGATAGCGACGGGTGTGAGAGATCTTACGTCATAGAATGGCAGAAGTCACGTGGTTTTGTACAGAACCCGACATACGCACTCCCCGGGTTTAAATTAAATTGTGGCACAGGCGATTGTTCATTAAACACCGTTTAATTAAAGCCAGGTACAGCCTGAAGTCATCAGATCTGTTTTGGGTGCTTTAATACACTGTAAACCAAAATACATTATATATGTACTATATATGTAGGCTTCTAAGTGTTTGTGCCACAAAAATTGTATAACGTGTAAAATGATAAAAGGTACAACAGAAATGTCTAATACTAGATTAAAAACCATGATTGGAATAATCATCACACACCCTTATATATTACACTATACATCAGGCACTGTAAATTAAATTGTGCGTTAATTGTATTATGGGAGGGCTTTTAAGCACAAGGCAATAAAAGCGCATTGCACTTAAGTAAAATCAATTTATTCAATAGTGTTCCCTTTGAAAAATAAATAATTAAACAAACGGCTTTAAAGATAATGATCAGCACGATCAAAGGCCTTGGGCAGCAGGAACCAAATGAGCCAGCCACTTGGTTTTTAGCAGCTGATGAGAAGTTCTGCACATTCACCAACGATGACAATCACATGGTATCTAGTAAAGATTGACAATCTACTTCATTGACTGCTTTGGTTGACTAAGCTTAAAACTAAAAAAAAAACCTACCCAACAAATTCTTGACCCCCCCATTAGTTTCAAGGTTCACTATTCAAGTTCAGCAGCAGCAAAAAAATGGACTTAAGATTCTCAAAAATATACACAAACACATAAAACTTCTCTACCTAAATACAGCAAAGAAATATGCTCGTCAAAGGCTGAAGACCTTCAGCTGGACTCATAAAGCATGACTGGAATTCCATCCCATAATATCTGCACATTGTACACTCCTAACAGACTACGGAAGGGTTCTCTATTGCCTTATGTGACACATCCTTTGATATACATCAACAGACGGTGATTAACTGCAGAAATAGGTAACAGCTAGCAGAATGATCACTGGAACAATAGGTGAGAGGCTGCTAAGTTGTAATTTAGAGTTTAGGTCCATGTCAAGTAAACCCTGAACTAATTTATAGTACTAAGCCCTTCTAATTAAAAGAGACAATTCTTTAAATACAGATATCAACGCTGTGCGACACCAGTATATTGAGAGGTTTTACAAAAATAATTCCACAGCTGCAGTTAAAAGTGTGAAATTTTGCGGCTCCGGCTGAAACCTGTCAGGGCGCAGATGGCGCCTCTCACTGACAGGTTTCGTTTTTTTTTTTTTGAATAGGCAAAAAAAAAAAACAAGTTATTGCATTCAGGGTTCTGCCTAAATCCAGTCGAGGTTGCCGCTAAGTCTGACAATCAAGCTGCTCTGAGCACACGGGGTTACGTATCGGTGACAGACACACGGTGAAGGCTGCGCTCGACATGCGAGGGTTTGAGTGACAGCCCGGCGTTAGGAGCGATCTGCCTGAGAGCTAGCGGCTGTCTATTGCGTCAGGAGCCAGCAAAACATGATTATTACTATAACTACTGTCATCATGATGAGTTATTAAGTACTTGATTGCCTCACCAGATGAATCGACATTTACAATGGAAACAGATGTCACTGATAGTGGCACCCGGTGTGATCTCTTTACCGTACTTTCCCACTTAACGGACACTTTAAATGTCTTTAAACATTGACTAATTTGACACAGGTGCCTTTTCAGCATGTCAAACCGACCCATCAATGGAAATGAAACAGCCACGAATACGATCCACAGAAACAATCTCCATCCACTGTACGCTGTCTCACTATGGAGGGGGTCGGAGCCGGGGTGGAGGGGGGTACCCTGGAATGGGTGTGGTGTTAAATGGGCGCTTCGATGGCCTTTGCTGTCTGGGTGGGTGGCTTGTGCTTCGAACCTGAAGAGGGTTATTGTTTGCCCAGTGCTTTGTATGAACACAAGAGATCATCAGTGCGCCAACCGGCACATCCTCCGAAGGTCAAGACGGGAAATCATTACACATAAAATGCTGACAGCGTCCCAGAACACAGCAGCCAATCACGGAGCCAGATCGAAGCGGCCAATCCCAGGGGGGCTCTCAGGCCACCACGGTGGAGCTACTCCAAAAGCACCACCTGCGTCTGGAATGATGCTTGTTGAGAACCAGTTCCTCCTTCTCTCTCTCCTTCTTCACACGCTGGTAGTGGTCCTCCTCCTTCAGGTACCACACTGGGGGCCACCTGTGCTTCTCAAAGTACTCCTGATTCTCTGCTCAAATGGACAAAGAACAAATGCAAACTTAGCCCAATTTTTAAAACAAATTTCAGAGTGACAGCGCATGTTTGTCTCCAGTGCTCCTGTCATTCTTTGGTCAGTGAACAAACAAAATGAGATCTCATCCCCTCGTTACGGTCAGATGACGTCACGGTTTAATGAGATAATCACTCGGTAAGCTACTTAATAGGATGAGGATTCTTACCGGGTAATTTGGACTTGATTTCCTTGCGGTAATTGGCACAAACGCTGTTGTAGTGAGTGCATATGTGATGCAAGCACCAGGCAGCTAGCTGATTAGCATTATGGAACTGCAAAGGGAGGACACAAAAGAGGGTCACAGATCTTTAAGCATTGCTTAAGTATTGTTCACACTGTGGTCTCACACTTACCTGAGCAATTTCAAGGTAGGTGAGGACTTCCCCATCTATGTCCTGGCCCTCCTTCGAAGCATTTGTTAGCTCGCTGACAGCATACTGCTCTGTGGGTCAAAGCGCAGGCCGCTTATGACCCGAGAAATACCGCAGGCTAGTCGCCACATACCCATTATAAGCGGATACGGAGGGAAGTGTCATGCCCTGAATGACTCTGAGCTTGCAACCTCAAAAAGTAGGCAAGAAAGAAAAAAAAAACCCAACTCAAGCTAATCTAAAATACCCACTGTAATAAAAACACAATTCAACAAATGCAAATTAACAGTAACAATATAAAATAAAGAACAATTTCTTCTGTTCTCCAAAAAGTTTCGGACATCCTGTTGGGTGGCTAGATGAACAGCGCTTAGGCTGCCTAAGACTTCTGCACAATACTATACAGGGGTTGACATAAGTGATACGCCAGTTCGCCATAGCCGTATAAACCCTAAAATGCGCAGCAGTTTCTTGTTTTAACAGCGGGAATGCACCTAGGCGTATATACGCATTTGCGCTGTTATGATTAAATGACCGAACATTATAAACTGTACTAATTACACTGTCATTTCTTGCCTTGTCTTCTCATTATAGCAAGAAACTTCCACGCATTTTACCGTTTAAACGGCGAATGCGTACTTGCGTACCACTTATGTCAACCCCCGGCGGGGTAGTTTCTTTGTTATAACAGTGCAAATGTACACGCATTTACGCAGCTATGACAAGAAATTACAATGTAATTAGTACAGTTTATAATGGTCGGTAATTTCATCAAAACGGCGCAAATGCGTTTATACGCCTATGTGCATTTACGCTGTTAAAACAAGAAACTGCCACGCATTTTACGGCGAATGCGTACTTGCGCATTACTTACGTCAACCCCTGACTATATACACACAGTGTGATCTGCTATGTCCGCCCTACATGTATCCCGTGCCTCAGAATTCCACTGCATTCTGTCCAAATGCATTTGGAGATAAACCGTGAAACACAAAACCCGCGATTATCAGCCATTACAAACTTAACAGTGTGGAGCGGTAATTTTAATGCACTCAGGCCTATCTGGACAGGAGATATTTCAGATCGGTACCATTTTTTTTTCTGGATGTGATGCTGGTTGCAGCTGAGCCAGTCTCCCTCGAAAGGGCACAGACCCACGGTCGAGGCAGACTCCCGAAGAAGAGCACTGACCTGTCAGAGCTACCAGGCGAGGAAGGCACAGTCTGTTGGCCAGCGCCATCAGCTCCATGGGGTCCAGGTCTGCCATCGGAGACAGCTGATTGGTGTACAGGTATTCCAGCACCGCCTGCATACACACCCTGCTGGTGTTGGGGAAGGAAACCTGACACACAATATGGGGCACAGAGAGGGGGGTGCTGAGTGAGAATGGAGACCGAATATCTTGCAACATGTTCCTGGTGACAGGCATTCCTATCGCTGGAACAGGAGTAGGTAAGAACACCTTTCACGTCCATACAGTGGGGTCAATGGGAACCCCAATATATATGTATATATATATATATATTTAATTATCATATATTCATACTGCCCCAGATTTAATATCCGTGTGTGTGTGTATATATATAGTGTATATATATACACACACACACACACACACAGTACTCATAATAAGTTAGGGATATTGTGAGAGACTTAGTGGATGTCATACATACGGTGTTTGTTTCCCTTCAGACATTTTTGGGATAGGGAGGCAATTGTATTGGGGTGATAGACACACCTCATTTTGTGTTTGCCATGTAATGGTCTCATTGTGTACAGGTGTGTCTTAAATTGGGGCCAATACCAAAAGACAACCCTTTTCAATGTGGCATCAATTTCAACATTCTGT
>JAODKN010000042.1:10623127-10637450 GCA_026774425.1 Petrocephalus zakoni
TTTTTGTTATTTGGGGCTATCCCTGTTATTGTCTAAAATTTTGGGGTAATAAATATTAAACTAGTGAAAATGGTGTTTCTTCTCATACATTATTAGTAATATTAAAGGGAACTTTTACTTATTTCATTAAAATTCAGAGCAAATAGGAAAAGCACTCATGTAAATAACAATATCACTAACTTATTGTGAGTAGTGTATATATGTGAACACAGATTCCATTTGATTATCATATTTTCATATTCATTACATTTTCATTTGACCTGATTACATTTCACATGTTTTTACTCCTTCATGTTCTGATATTTATAACATGTCATCACGTCTCTTCTATATGAGTATTTTACACAACATGTTTACATTCCACGCACGTCTTAACTGCATAGCCCTTGAAAGACAAGTCATTTTAATCGTCGCTTGATTGTCGAATAAAAGCACACAAATAGGGCAGATACACAAAGGCATGTTTTGTGGGTATTTTTCTGTTTGGGTACCAACTGTGTTTCCCAGATAAACAGAAATGTGAGATTTCACAGTCTCTTCTGTCAAGCTTTCCAACAGTTCCGAGCAGGGCATGAAAAATCCCAGCTATTTTAATAAAGCGTGACCTGCAGAGTAGCTGCAAAGTGTTTCTCACTAAATGGTACGAACGCCAACATGTGAAGCCCAATGTTAAAGGGTCACACCAGCTGCTATCATCAGAAAACTTCTGCATTTCTCAAGCTGGTATGTGATGAACTAAACGTCTCAGGTTGTTGGACCGGCCTACCATCTAACCTGAAGCACAACGTATTAGCAGACAGTGTAAATGGCACATATGCGACATAAATGTCCATCTGGCGTCACTTACGCACATTTCTCTTCCTACGTAAATCGCAGAACAGCTTCTAGCACAACATGCGCTATACATTTAAAATCCTGCTACGAATCCCCTATACCAGCTACACCATTCCTATCAGACGGGTCAGAGAAAGACCCAATCGAAACTCCACACCCATTTTCAGACATTCGTACTGATGAATTCCTACGTAAACAGATTACATAACAGTCCTCAAGGGCGAAGGCTGTGTGTCGGACAGCCAAGCCGGCTTGATGCAGAGCCAAGCGTTAGTCAGTATTGACATTCCTGCGATGCGCCCCATTTCAAAACAAAAGTAGGACAGTTCCATGCTAAAATAAAACTGGCCTCATTTGTATGGTATCCGGGCGCGCGATGTTAGCCAGAAGCAACACAGGTCCTTAAAGATGCACCGGGGCGCTATACGCAGGCTCCGTCTATCTGTTTCAGTGGCTGACACATGACATCAAGGACATTTTAAGGTTTCCTGGCAACAGGGGCGCCTCCCCCTCGCTCAAATATTCCGTCACAGTTATTTGCTTTATTGTTATCTACAGCTTGCTTTGTACGCGACGGGAGGCAAACTGTAAGCATATCCCGCAGTTTTCCGTACCAGGGTGCCGAGACTAATCTGCGCCTGCTGTCATCACCAAGGAACCAGCATCACCTAGAGAACACACTGACCTGTCAGGACATCTCATAACTGGACACCTATGACTCAAGACGTCTCTAGTCAGTTATTTTAACATTGTAACAGCTTTAAAGATGTATCTACTATAATGCCACAAAATAATACAAAACAAACACATAGCACTTACTTATGACAGTCATGGAAAATAATTGTATCATCCCAATGGAAACATCCATTTTAGGTGTATTCATATTTGACTCGTGAAACAATAGATTTCACATTATTTTTACCAGCACACTTTCAAGAACACCGTATTTCGACTGATTGAAAGGACTGAAAGGCATGATTTGTTTTTGGCTGGTTCCGTGTGCGTGTGAAATGTTGTGACCCAGTACCACCTGCATGGAGGTCAGCTAAGGTTCAAGATCATCCCTCACCAATGGAATGCGAGCCTCGGTAAGTATGTCATTTTGTGGATAGTAGACAGTGACTGATGTTGTGGGTTTTAGGCATACCTCGTTATTGGAGCTTTCCATGAATGAGCCTCCGAACAAGGCAGCCATCCAGTCGCAGCTTGAGATCAGCAAAGGCTTGTGGGCATTGATGGTCCCATCATCCAGCCTGAACGTGACATCTGCCAGAGCCGTAAAAAAAAAAAACACACACAACAAATGACGATGGACCAGGAATCCTGCGGGATTGAAACCTGTCGGGCTGGAACAGATCGGCATGTCACTCGCCTCCCATTTCACTCAATGGAAAGGTCAGCTGGTGCTCGATCTGCTGTAAGATTTTCAGGCAAATTTAACAAGAAGTCAAACGCCTGTCGAGAAATCCATTTATTGACATTCCCGTGACAGTGAGTGGTGCTTTGGTGGATTGAAATTCTCAAGAAACATTTCAAACTTCATTTCACTTCAGTCGTGGCTGTTAAATGTCTGGGGTAAGATATTTACAAATAAATTGTGGAACAACAAAAAGATGTGATTTCTTACCTGTAAAAGTATCCTTAGCCAGGCACTCTTTGATCCTATTTGCTTTTCTGACGTGGAATGCTTTAGTGATTTCCTGATTCATAAAACCCTCTTTGTTCATGATGTTCTCCACCATCATTCTGAGGTCAAACACCTCGAGGAGTTCCGCGATCTGTGCGATTTTCATCAAGTCCTTCTCCTTCTCGTCCAGCTCTCCTGTATAGAGGAAACGGAGGACCGCATGGAAAGGACCAAGCTGGATGGAATAGTCCATCTTGACTATGGTCATGGGTGCTAAGGTGTTGGTCACTGGGTTGATGATGGACTCTTTGTGGATGCTGTAGAAAGCCTTGCTCCAAGAAGCCAAGGATAGTTTTGTCCTCCTGTGTTTCCCGCTGAAGCTCATCATCTTCAAGGTGCCATCACTCTTGGATGCCCTGAGGGAGCAAGGAGACAGTGTGGGCAGGTCAGCCGCATCTTCCTCCGTGTCCAAGCTGAGGGTCCTCATCAGATGATCTCGCCCATGCCGCTTGGTCACAACCAAGCATGGCGACTCTTCAGATAAATCCATCTGAAAGAGGTCGTAGAACTTTGAAGACGAGGTAGACAGGTAGATCCTGTGAGCGAAGATGTGGATGTGGTCCTGCAGGATGAACATCACATCAGCACAGAGCGGCCTGTCCAGAAGGTGCCGGGTGCCACTTGTGTCGTTGGAGGGGCACTCGGGAATCTTTATCAGTGGTGGGGGAGCCTTGGGGGGGAGGAATGGAGCCTGAAGCAGAGGCTTCTGCACTTTGCGCAGGTGTGACTTCCAGAACTGCAGGTGCCTTCTAGAGATGAGAGCAGCCCGAATGGCATTGTCGAAGATGTCCTTAATGCCAAACTGGTCAAAGACACTGGTCTCATAGTAGGGAATGCCCAGCTCCTTAGCCACCTCCCTACCACTCTCTGGTGGCAGGATGTCACATGGTTTTATGGGCCTGTTCGGGAATTAAGACAAGATTAGTCCTATTCGTACGATCGCCTCATTTACGTAGTCTTTTTATATGCACCGCCAGCAGTGTTACGCAAATGTAAAAAATTATGTTTCTAAACCATCAATTTCTCAATATTTCTGGCAAAAAGAATGTTGAATTTTAACAAACTTTCCATTAATATTTGCATTGAAACATCATATATTCAAAGTCAAAAAACAATTGGTCAAAATGTGCTGATGACAGACAGAATATTGCTTAAGTGGAATCACTGGAAGGACTATACTAACCAAACCAAAGGCATGGACACAGTTGTATATTTATGTATAAGGAAGCCTGTTTGACCTCTGATTGGACGAGAATGAACAGCATTTTGCTAGGCCGTTCTAAAACATGAATATGACCTTTGATGGTGAAAGAAGAAATATGAGGAATAGAGGAAGCCAATCGTATCTGGGTACGATTTGTACCTGGCCAATGGTCGTCGAGCTCGATTGACGGCGTCCAGGTCCGCATACCGCAGGTCGAGCTGGCACCCTACCAGGATGACGGGCGTCCGCGGACAGAAGTGCTTGATTTCCAGATACCACATGGTCTTCACATGATGGAGGGAGCTGGGATTGGCGATGGAGAAGCACAGCACCACCACGTCCGACCTAGAAGGGGACGCGGGGAGAAAACGTCGAAGCGGCAGTCTGACGCGCTGTCGCCAGGCCCAGGAAGGACGGTGTGCAAACAAGAACGAGGACAACCACGGCGGCATGCTACAATACCCAGCACGGGTGTCAAACATCACAGACGCCAAGCGGTATCTGCCCGGAAGCACTATGGTCCTAAAGAACCCCACGTTCATGCACAACTCCCACATTTTCAATGTCAGCCTGAAGGACTGCCACATTGACCTCTAAAGATTTCCTTGTTCGCACCCGCCTCTGAGATGGCATGACAGCTTTAGTGGACAGCCCCCCTTGGCAATGCTTTTTCAGACTGCCACGTTGAGGGTCGTTACCAAAGTAACAAACACAAAAACAAAACCATGCAAACAGAAGGACACAGTGCTGGCACACTTCTAGGTTAGTACGCTGTCTATCCTGAAGAGACGAGGTTCATATCACGTGAGGAAAAAAAAAAAAAAAACAAAGCATATATGGCCACTGGTCTGTCATTTCAACAAAAGGAATCGTGCACCACTATCTGACTCGGCAAGCAGCGGGTGCAGCGTCCACGCCACACAATACTTCATTTCATTTGCAACCAGACTCAAAGTGCATAGAGCATGAGTATTGAGGAGGTACGTGACTACAGAACTTACAGTTTCTCTCATTGCCAAGTCCTGAATTTAGATCATAGGCACCCTATAAACAAAGACAGGTACAGTACAATACTGCAATTCGGCTTCTTTATGATTCAGCAACACAAATGACATTTCAAGAGTCAAGAACAGGCGATAGGTTTTCGGAAGACGGCTTTGCAGGAGTGATGTCACTGCGGCTAAGTACATGCAGCACTCGTGTTTGGCACACCATCAAATATCATAACACAAACGTACGAATGTGAGCAGCTGTTGTGATGTGGCGGAACATGACCGGTTGGCTAAGTTGGCCTACAGATGTCCGTTTCAGCTTAAAAATCGGGGTGAACCCCGGTGTTGATGACACAGGAGTCGATCTGCCTCGCCGAGGAAAAGCCAAAGGCTGTTGTCTCACAGATTACTCATAAAATGTTTCATCCAAGAATGAAACAGGGACATAGATATATACTGCCTGTGAGAATGGCAGCAATGCACCTTACATTGATCGATTCTGCCCCTGCAGCTTTAGAGTAGATACGGTAAGCATATTTGGGACGATAGCCTCTACTGTTGAACCTCTCGTAAGTTTAACTCTTGAGGCTTTGGTCTACCCACACTGAAACGAAACATGGTTTTTGTCATGGATTCGTCTGCTATTCAGGCTCTTGTTAGATTACCAAAGTTTTCTTTGCATTAACTAAAACAAAAAAATTGTGCCTAAGTATAGTCTCAGCACCTGCTCGGAATCAGGGCCTATAAGGTGGCATGCAAATCGGCTGGTTTGTGGATCCGTGGGCGAGGCGCCCTACTGAACGGCCTCAACCCTGTGCTTAAAAGAGATATTCCTGGAGGGCACTTTGCTCCCCTCCGATTCACCCGCACACATCTCGCTCTCTGCGGCCTGGCCACCCTCTCCAGTGATATTAATAACTGGGCATTTCTGGAAAGCTTCCAACACGACTCTAGTCCTGGGTCAGCGGGTGCCCGAGTCTCTGTGGCAGGTCCGAATCGACGGACAGACACGTGACTGTCACGTTTCCTTCTTTTAATGTGCAGGAGGGCAAAAATATTCACAGGGAGGAAGTTCTTAATTCTGCCCAGAGTCTGTGTGCAAAGAGGCTCGAGGGAGAAGCTCCTTCTAAAAGAATTGAGGTCCAGCCACTTAATCTGGGTTACCTCATGCTCAGCGCTGACCGGCAGGCTATATCAGGAAAGGGCGACTTTATCTGCGAATCAAACGGAGGCATCATGGCACAAAAGGGCCGGGTCCATCTGGCGGACTGCCTCCCAGCAGACTCGCTGTCGCCAATCATTTTAGGACATGAGTCCGTCCCCAGGTGCTTCTCGTACATCAGCTGACAGCAACTGTGAGCCAATGTCTCACGTTTCTGCTTTAGCTTTCATCCGAGAGGAACTGCAGTCTCTTGACAGGGGTCAGGAGATTAATTTGTACCAAAGCCACACCCACTGACAAGCAGGCCGCATCATATGCTAAGATGGAGAGCAAGTACTAGGAGTATTGTACAGTACTAGGAACGCAAGTATTGCTTAACTGTAAGAGAGCCATAAATTCATGGTTCAACTGCAGTCCAAGTCTGACCTCATCTACCCATTAAACGACTTAGCCAGTAAACTATTTAGCAGTTCTCTGTTTACATGGCTACTAACAAGTAGTGTAATATAACTTCTTGGATGGTCACACACTGGCCAACACAGCAACAACTGTTTTTTTTTTTTTGCTACTGTATCTTTGAGAAAATAAAATCTCTCTGACAAATAACCCTCAATTAAACACAGACATCATTCGCAATTGGAAATCATCCATAGAAAACGATTGTGGGCAATTAATTTCTGAAATAGCCCTGATTCAACATAGTTCTACCATGACATGAACATATAAAAATATGTTTACAGTCAAGAGGAAACCCTCTAAGTTTGTCTTCATCAGTATTATTCATCACTGTATTTGGTTATACGATCTAATAGAGACTCACTGTATTTGGTTATATGGTCTAATAGAGACTCACTGTATTTGGTATTTGGTCTAACAGAGACACTGTATTTGGTTATATGGCTAATAGAGTCTGCAGTGAATATCATGAAACACTTTTTTCCCGTGGAAACATACCTTCCATATGCAAAGCGTCTGTCCTTGTGATGGTCCCCAAAAGTGTCCCACAGCCTGAGGGACACACTAACTTCGTCCACAACATCACGGGAACGTTCCAGGACCTGGGACAAGTCATTTGTGTTCAACACAAAACATTTTTTAGAAAACAAACTGATCCAATTCCTGTTAAGGAAACCTCTGAAAACCAATGAGCACTGTGGCACGCTGCTGGCCTGTACCTCTTGACAGACCCGGTACTGGTCGATGGCCCAGACAGTGGGGACATGGGTGGCCAGCAGCTGGTATTGGGTTAGGGTGGTGTTGCAGGCCCGGGCACAAATGAGCCGTGTCTTCCCCACAGCGTTGTCTCCCACCACTACACATTTGATGGTCTCTACGTTGGGCCTTTCGTAGTCCATAACAGGGCTCACGCCTCCTGATTCCTTTCATGACAAAACACACACCGGATCAAGACATATTTCACGCGTTGACTTGCTACAGAAGAAAAAGGCAGCATCTGCCCCTAGAACCAGAACCGAACTGACGATCATCAGGACCTCCCTGTTATTATGTAGACGAAAAGTGTTCCGATATAATTAACCTAGCATAATTTTAAGTACTTTAATTATATTGTTGTATGAATATAGTTGTGAATTGAAAAACACACTTTTTTGCGCTACCTGGCAACAATTTATACCTGATCAGGATTCTTTACAAGAGGGTACATGTAACATTGAGGGTTACTGTCCCTAGATCATTAGGAGTATATTAAAGCAATACTTTATTGACTGAAGTTCCAATGGAAATGAATGAGGAGGAAAGCTTGGCCATGATTCGAAACAAATTTCAGATACCAATCCTTCTCCCTGGATTATTATGATTGATCTATTAGATTAATACACTGAAATACTAACATTTGCTAAATTAATTATTCACACACACTCACAAATAATTTAACCAGTAATTATTAGTGTAATGAACGGCGTGCATATTGCATAATACAAAGTAACCTATGCTTAATAAGAAACTAATTTCATTACCATAATAAACAAACATAAATAACCAATTTGACCTTATGGTTGTACCTATTGCATTTATTACCACGGTTAAATGTAATCTACAAAAATTCAAGTTCAATTAGCGTTCTTTTTTTTCTTGAAGAAAATATTTGCCCTATATCGATACACAAAAAAAACCGCGGACTTTGCTAACGTCTTGGAAAATGTATCAATAACTTAGAGTCGATAGGCAGGTTTGTGCAATCCGTGCATTGCAGGACACAGATACGCGGGATACAATAACGCGAAAAATATTTGCCTGAATTGCGTTACAGTAATGCCAGCATCCTGTCAATGGACAGCCGGGAACGCAAAACAGAATACCGCATAATTTTATATGCTATGTCAGTGCAGGAAAGCGACTGCTTTCGTTCAGGTTTGGGCAGAGGCCCGCGTGAGGAAGGCGTGATCGCTGTCAGCCGACTCGCACAATGTAAACAATCGATTTATCCTACAGCTGCACTAATGCCACGTCTCTAATACTAAAGGTGAACATCCACACGGAGCGACCGTCCAAAGGACGCAGGCATAACATCCACTAAAACCTAAGACATTTTAATAAAATTATTGTTACAGCACGTTGTCCAAAACTACAATGTATAAGGTTGGAACGCTGCAGATGAAAACCGGTGTAAACGAATATCCTTCAGAAAGTGAATGCAGGAGACGGTAAAATATATTTTTTCACTAGTTACACATGAAATGTGGGTGTTTGTTCTGGAGCTTTTGTTAAAGAAGTCAACATCTATTGTTTTTTTGCATACAGCAAAGTCAAGCGTATTCATTACCTGAATACCGACCCCTGAGAAATTCCACTCTGTTCGTTTGTTTTAACGACTCTGCACACCCCCAAAGTACGTCCATACACTTATAGGTAAATAATAATAAAAATGCTACTGAACTGGATATTTTCATAGTTTTCAAATGTTCCCCATTGCTAACTTGTCAAAAAAAAAAATGTCAAACTAATCACCACCGGTTTTATCACTCCATAAGGTAGTACGAGGCACTGTAAACAGACAACGAAATGCTTCTCAGTTTAGCAAATGCTTCTCAAACATTCACAACAGCCAGACCAACCAATACTGAACTACAAAGGAAAAAACATCTCCCAGATAATTAAATAAGGACACCACGCGGTCCCTATTTTAGCTGGCTAGGCAGCTGACATGTCGAGTATATAAAAGCACCTACCGTTCTGTGTGTTTTTAATTTCGCAAACCCAAACTGAACTCAGAGCAAGACCCCAAAGTGTGCAAATATAATTACTATACTTCAGACAATATTGTGAACCTGGTGCTAGCTAGCCAAGCGCTGCAAGATCATGTCGTAATCGGTCTTATCTCCCAGCTTGTGCAAAGTTAATCCTTTTTCCACCAATGTAACAACACAGTGCGCACAGCCCTGTCGCTTTTTTGCTGCCCCGAATCAGCGCAGTTTTTCCTCCCAAATGCTCTTTGAGGAAATCATCCGCGAGCGCGCAGCCCCGACACGGTCGTAGCTTCCATTGTGACGTCAGCAGTCCCGTTCTATTTATAGCAGGGCATAAAATTTCATTCAGGAAAACAAGGTGGTCCGGTCCCAGGGTCTCACGCGTGCACCGGACACTGACCTCGGTCTGTGCATACGATGCATTACGTATCATACAGATTCGGCTACATATGTGTACATATTCTCTGTAAGCACCGTGTCTGCTTCTAAGTCATCCAGAAAACCTCCGCCACCCCCCTCTACCTGGACAGAGAGGTGATTAAAGGATAAAATCGCGGACTGGTGCCCAGCAGGACGCCTGTTAGAGTTCCTCAGAAAAAAAAAACGTGTATTGCAGCAATAATGGTTGCAGGAGCAATAATAATAATAATAACAAATAATAATAAATGTCTTATACAGAAACACAATTACTGTTTCTTTACAGCACTTAAACATGAGTACTGTAATTCAAATGAAGGCTTTCTGAAGACTGGCGTGGCGTTTTTATTTGTACTTTTGTAATTTGGTTCATGCTGCACATAACTGGTGCACCTAATAAATAACAATGATGCGGCATATCAAACAAAAGATGCATTCCTCATAAAATTCAAACCCTTTATTTTTAGATGTTTACATTTCTCTAACTATCCGAAAACCATCCGATGAGACTAATCGCTCTATAGTTTTTATTGCAGATGCTCCCTGCATGCTTTTCATTAAAATTGTTTTCTTGACCTCAAAATATCAGGCGAACACTCTCCTTTGAAAACTAATGAATGTCTCCTATGACTAAAAGGCAGGCCGGCTCATTAAAGTCTCCACAAGATTAAAATGCTCTTCCTTGTCTGGTTATCTTCATTGACTTCAGGATCAAGTTTGTAGAAATGGACCCCAGGGTCTGGATGGCTGCTATCATATTTCAAATTGGCCTAATTACGTAGGCTAACTTGGTAAACTGCTTTTAATAAAACTTTTTCTTAATGATATAGCTGCATATTTCTGATTGCAATGAAGGCTATATGTGGCATATATAAGACATGTGAATCAGTATGCAGTTGGATTGCAAAATATAGTATTCATTACAAATGCATGATGTGTGTGCACTTATCAATAGAGGTTGTGCTTATCTGATGAATAAACCAATCAGAGATGAAGGACCCAACAGTCCTACTCAGCCATTTTCATCACATTGTTCATCATTCTATTTGTGAACTATATGTATAGTTTGATACATATAGTATATGTACTATAAGTATAGGTTACGTACTATAAGTACAGTATTCATAATTATTTACATCGTAGAAAACCATAGATGTTTTTTTATTCACTGGGGTCAAAGCAGCAGTACAGTGAGACTGAGTATTGCGGTGCTCTTGGCCATCAGTCTCCTCCGACGGCCTTCTGCGATCCCGCATGCATGTTCACGAGTCCCCTTTAAGAGTCAGTGGCATCATGCTAATTTACAATTCCCTCGTGTGGCTCATAACCAAAATAGCTTCATTCATGGAGACTGGCTGCCAGCTGCCAGGCAGAGGAAGGGATACAGAGGCACACATGACTTCCTCCGCGTATCTTTCCTCATATCAGAGCGGCTGCTGGAAGACGGAATGCGGCAGAGGGGCCTCGCGGTGGGATTACGCCCCAGCGATGCCTGACTCTCCGGCTGCGGGCTCATTCATAATTCCCCCAGAATGCGCGCGCGAGGAGGCGAAGACAGCGCCTCTGCCGACCGTTTCCCAGAGCGACTGCAGCTCCCCTTGATCCGAGGCCCCGTGTCCTTTTGCGGTGAAATTATTCCAGGCGCGTGCAGGCTGACAGGCAGCTTAGGATGCTCCCCCCGGTTGGATCGCTGCCGTGCCGGCGAGACAGAGGAGACGCCTTTGCAGTGGGCGTCCTCTGTGGCCTGCATGCTGCGCGCTCCTGCAAGCCTGCACAAAAAAACCCCACCTCCAGCGCTTGGCCTTCAAAAGCCACTGCTGAGATCAAAGGGTGACGTGTGTTTAGATAGAAGGCACCATCAACCACAGCACGGAACGCAGAAGGCACAAACTGCACAAACAGCACCATCTACCCAGCCTCACTGTGTTTACTTTCATTTAATACCCTTCTTCTACATCTTACGCTGCTTTTATAATTTCTTTATTTTGGTGCTGGAGTTGTGTGTAGCTCCGTAGATTTGGAGCTTGTATTTGGAAGGTTGTGGGCTCACATCCTGGGCCCCAAGCAATCCCCTGCA
The DNA here is from genome assembly GCA_026774425.1 of Petrocephalus zakoni. Classification (NCBI taxonomy): domain Eukaryota; kingdom Metazoa; phylum Chordata; class Actinopteri; order Osteoglossiformes; family Mormyridae; genus Petrocephalus; species Petrocephalus zakoni. Next base: position 10,634,707 of record JAODKN010000042.1, read on the forward strand.
CTCATATTACTGCCGGGTTCTTTAACAAGGTCCTTAACCCCAACCGCTCCAGGGATCCCGGGTGGCTCCATTCTATGATCCCAAACTCTCTGCACTTGTACATTTCCTCTGACAACAGAATCTACTAAAGAATCTACTGTATTTGTATCTTGTATCTGTATCTGTGTTTGTTTCTTTCTAGAACACGTTTGGCTTTTGAGTACTGCACTCTATAAATGATTATGATGATAATTATTATTAAACAGATTGCCTGTTACTACCTGAGGTCTGTATGTCCCTCTGAGCACCAAACCACTCTTCAGAGTGTCACTATAAGAAACAAGTTTCTAATCACTTGCAAGGTGTGTGTCTCCTTTTGTAATTCTACCCGTTGACATGCCTTCATGCCAGATGTATTTTTTGTGCGTCTCCAGATGTGCAAAGACAGAGGTTTAACCCGCCCCTCAAAAAGTTCTTTCTGCTGCTGATTGCAAAAAGTTCCTTCAGCTGAAAACCTACCTAACCTGTTTGCCAAAATTTATTTTTGAAACGAATCTCAAGCTATTCACCTTTCAGTCGGATTAACAGGAACGACTATGCAACACTTGAGGAACCCAAAGAGAACACTTGCCAATGTGCTTCTTCAGGCTTAGATAGCAGACCACTTCACCAGCTTCTGTATAATAAATCATCTCAGTCTCACCCGAGTAAGCGAAACTACATTTTCATGAGTATTGATTTCCAACTAATGCACATTACTTGATGTGTCAGACTTCCATATGTGAAAGACTGGGGCCTTGCTCCCCGAGATATACATGGTTTATAACTTCACCACCTGAATGCTTCTTTCCATTCCTTATAAAAATGTAAACATTCACTTCAACCCAGCTAATGGGGAACGTTCCCAGAACCTTAGCCAATGTCATGCAAAGGTCTTACCATAACGTTAATGGAACATTATTTCCACATTCTACATTCAACAAAACCTCGATGTTAACAAAATAACATAATTACCAGAACATTTTATAAAATATTGTATGTAATGATTTTTTTTATATAAAAACAAGACATTAAACACCCAGCAGGGCCTTGAACCCACAACCTTAGCCGGTCATCAGCCAGACGGCTTCTATTCTCAGATGGAGTAGTAGTTGCAGTTGCGGGTTCACATTCTGGGAACATCGGGAAAACTGGACACATGGAATGTTTCCATAACTTCACTGTAATGTTCAGTAAATATGTTCCAAGAATGAAAAATTGTTACCTGGGAAGATATTTCTTCTTTGTAAATTAATGTGCAAAAGAGACATTTGAAGAACGGAATTCTTTGATGAAATCAATACAATTCCTCAAATCAATTGTCCTTGTCATTATCAACCTTGTTCTTCTCTAAGGAGATCCTTTTGCCACGTGTCCTTTATCAAACAAAGTTCACTACTCTGATCAGGAATAAACTGAAATTGCTGAAAACAACCCTGATAAAGATGCCTGCAAAGCCGAACTCCGTTTATGCAACACCCAAAACTAGTAAATTAAGAGGTATTGACCTTCAGTTTCTTGCCATGACGCTCTTCCTGTATACACCTTCTATGGCTGTAAGAATGCATTTGGAATGTCGGAGCTTTGAAAAGAAGCAACCTTTCCCAGAATGCACCTGGGCGCGTTACAATCGTCTAGTAACGGCTTGTCTCTGCTCCTGTGGCAGGAGGGATCAGACGCTGAACCCTAACTCCTCACACTGCAAGATAATAAACAGATGGCAGGCTGAACCCAGCTTAATCTACCCCTGCAAAGTCTGCACAGATAACTATGTTATGTAAGACTGATGTACGGATAAGCGCTTCGCAAACCTAAACCTAGGTGTCATGTGTCCAGTCTCGGTATCCTGTCCATGTTGACTATTGGACCTTCAATACCCAGGACCAACGGACATGCACATATGTATTTAAACAGCCCTATTTCCAAACTGTCAGCAAAGGTCAATATTAACTATTAGAGACCGGGATCATTAGCCTTCCTGCATATTTTAAATTTCATGGGAGATGATCTTAAATGATGTAAAGAAACACAGAGCACTTGCTCAATCAAGCATACTAATGCTGTTAAAACTGGCCGTCCGAAATGTGGCCTCACTAAAACAAAGGGGGACTTAAAACATTTCATCCCCTCAAGGAACACAGCTGTTTCTTAAGATGATACCACAGTAAACAGAACTGGTTTCCAGCTGGGAGACTAACTGAATGAATCACATGTAAATATTAAAGTGCTCAATACAGCACAGAGAAAGAGGCCACTAAACCAAAAAGTCTCTACACTAAGCTCAGTTATCGCTAGGAGCCAGCAGATTAACTGTTTTTAATCTTGCAAATTACCAATTCCCCTAAAACAGCTCTACATTTATTTATTCATTGGAACAAGGTAGGTCGGGATATGTAAAGTGCCGAAGAGTGGCCCGCAAATGGACAATGGTGATGATCCATGCCATATGTTAGCCATAAATAAGGACAATGCAGTCAGGATAGTAGACCACACCAGGTGGAGTGATTTATTAATTGTTTGGTCAATTAATAACCCTGATAACCAATAAAGCCGAGAGAGAGCAATTAATGAATGTTACATTTAAATAGCACTATTCAAAACACCCAGAGAACCAATGGGGGGCCACTTCAGCCACCATCACTGTGTAGCCCCCCCCCCGGATGATGCGATAGCAGCCATTCTGCACCAGCACGCCCACCACACAGTAGCTAAGGTGGTGAAGGGGC
>JAODKN010000042.1:10637550-10655516 GCA_026774425.1 Petrocephalus zakoni
CCACTGTGCTGCCCAGGGATCTTTTATGACCTCAGGGAGTCAGGACCTCGGTTTTACATCTCATCCGATGGACAGCAGTTTTTTACAGCGCAGTGTCCCCGGGTACCCTCCAATATTTAATTTGGTTTCAGTCGTCGCCCAACCCCCGATAAAGAGACCTATGCATTTAAATTAAGTTGTGCCTCCCGCCCCCAATATCAAACTCTCTCTTACGCCCCCCAGTTGTGGCCAAAGAAGTTACACCTTCAATTAGCCCCGTGCATGAGCTTTCTCTTTTATCATGCTTTTCATCCTCAAATGAGAAATATTTATAGAATATAATTTAGAGGGCAAATTGGCTATATTTCAGAGGTATCATATCCGAAGTCTATTTAAAACGGTGTACAAAAATAGCGTTCGATGTCCTTATAAATATGTATCAGTTTACCGATCAGGAGCTTTTGAGGCGCCATCTAGTGTCTGATGCGCAATTTTACATTCAATCGTCAAACAAATCTAAATTCCCGTATTGCAAATTCACAGACGAATCTCGAAATGTCTAACCTTTTATGAGCAGTGTAAATGAGCGTCTATTCTTACAATAAATCTAGTTAGTTTTTGGGATTAACTCCTTTTGGTGGCTGTAACTAATTATCCCTGATTTTACCCTGTGTTAGTACGTTAGATATCGTCAAGACTAACAAGAACAGTAGGTGGAAGCATTGTTTTATCTGGGAGAATAACGATGACATGCCAAGGGTCTTAATCGGAATATATTTAAACAACTGCGTTGTGTTCGGCGGCACCTTTTACCCACAGATACTGTGATATTGCGCTATTAACGTATATTTTAAGCATACGATACGTTATTACAAATAAAATAAATGAAAATAACACTGTCCCATATTACATTATTGTATATTGGCCGGTAAGTAAGGACGAAATTATATAATATACATCAGTATTCGTAGTATATTTTGGCGTAACATAATTGCTATAATTTATTCGTGATTCGGAAATTGTACGGCTCTGGAGTCCGGTGTAAACGGCGGCAAATGGTGCATATACGCGTAATTGCTTGATTTCCCAGAGGAAAGACGCGACGACGATCCCATCAGCGGCTGCATGCCGCGCGCGTCCTCGCCAGACGCGACCTTATATGACAGCAGTTTCGGGGACATTATGCCTGAAGGTTTGACGTTAAGCTCTTTGCCATCTTGAAAATCTGTCTGTCCAGCGCCTCTTGATCAGATTCGTAAAATTACCAGGCTGTCCCTATTCCAGTAAAAAAAAAGTAGAAAATTAATTGATATCACCGACTTTCAGCTTGACATCATTAAGATATTTTATTGCATCCACGCGCAAACCCCATTTTAAACAATAGTACATTTTCTTTTTCACCGCACACAAATTATATTACCGCATTGAATATGCGGGCCAATTTATTTGTTTGCTTGGAAGACCCGCCCTTAATTCTTTAATTTCCCTAAGGCGTTTTCACGGGAAAGCTAAGCTATTCAATCTTTTTTTTTCACCCCTGCAACCCCCAGTGTCTGTGCGCAAGCACTTACTCTCCGGCCAACCACCAGTCAAGCCTAACACCATTCACTATCAGTCAGAAGCAACTATCTTAGCAGCTGACAAATTAGTACTGTAACAGCGGCAGCCGCCATTACTCACATTAATGCTGTCACCATTACTACCATTTCTAAAATAATATGGCTGCTAAAGCATTTTTGGATCAGGAGGCGGATAATCTGTGGCACAGAGGTGGGGTATTTTAAAGCTGACTAATATTACTCTCCTCAGCCTTCACAGATGGTGATATGATTAGCCTGCTTCTTCATCTATTAATATACTATATACTTATTTAACTAGCACTCTAGCAACTACTATTATTAATGCTACACACAAACACATATAGACATAGTTATATATATATCCAGCTTCTAACGGCTTACATTGGTCAAGGTCACGGGGGGTGGGGGCGGGCTAAATTCATTGGGCTTCAATCTGGCATGGCAGAATATATCAGGCCACACACACACACACACACACACACACATACACACAATTCAGAAACATCAATTAGCCCATCTGTATGTCTTAGGACTGGTGGAGGAATCGAACACACCACAGGGAAAATGCAAACTCTACACCCATGAGTGCAGATGGGATTTAAACCCATACACCTGGAGGTGAGGCTACCCACTGAGCTGCCGTGACACCCCATCCAACTTTATGTAAGGGATAAAGCACTTCGAGGTGTGCGGTCATACTACAATAATCAACGCTATAATCAATAATAATCTGCTTAGCGTTAGGCGGCATTACACGCAGTTGGACCTAAATATAGTCACGGTTAATTCTTCAGAAGAAAATTACTTCAATTCAAATTTATTAATCTTCCAGTGTGCTCTTAAAAATATAGTCCCTATAAGGATAGAACGTCTAGTCGGGCTAGTCAATGGAAGCGTCACGTTACCATAGAAACCATCAACATGACTGGCACTTGCGTTTTGAAAACCACGGAAAATTAAGCTGGAAAGAATGATTGCTTATTTATGACTGAAAAGTCACACGGGGTTTCTTATATTAAGGTTTAATCAAATATTAAAAGTTATTAATATGCATTAATGTAGGACAACAACATATGCGGTTATACGACAATAATCAACACCCAGGTAACCAATAAGAAAATAATATTTACCAAAGCTGTAATATAATTATAGAGAAAATGAACATGCCTATAATTAACATTGAAATCACCATATGTTTTGAGCATTGATAAATGTACTACAAGCCTTTCAAATACTACATATTTTGTTGGTTACACAGTAGGGCTGAACGATTTACCGATATTAAATCGAAATCGCGATTTTAAACAATGCAATTAGCAAATCGCAAAGGCTGCAATTTAAGATATGTATTATACAGTACGTCTGAAACAGGGTTTAAAACTGTCGTGAGAATAGTTCTACAAAATCATGCCGTCCTCCTTGTGTGACATTCAATGTAACCAATCAGAAGTGCCATGCTCCTCGCGTGCCAGTCATGCTGACCAATCAGATGTGGCCCAAAGTGTCTGTGTATACGCCCACAAACAGACGCGTGAAACCCAAGGAAATCGTTACATTAGCAGCGCAAAAAAATATTGGTTTCGCTGCTGAGCCGTAAGTGAATTGCCTACCTATTTAATGGTCAGAGATTGTCCACCGAAAGGTCCAATCATTAGGGGTCCAAGCAGCGTTTGTCGCAAGATCCCTATTTTTTTATTACTGGAATTATTTTATTTTCATTACTCTATTTAACTTAACACAGTCGCGGCTTTTGTGGTAGTAGTTTTATGCGTCATCGTTTTCTGCTAATTTTACCCTTGTGCACGTGGGACTTTCCGGAAACACTTGACTAAGGGGCAAAACGCTATTTGCAAACACGGCACGTAAAATGTAAAAATTGAATCACTTACCATGTTCGGGTTGCTAGAGAATTGTTCTGTGGTTTATTGGTGTATGTTCTATATCGGTTTTGTTAAAAACAAATACATTTTGGATTCAACTCATTTTCATTCTTATCTACTTATCTTACGTATAGCGCAGTTCAGATTTCAGTGCACGGTTGTGCTCAATTAGTTTTTTATACACATATAGTGAATACTGAACTGAGTTTTAAAAAAAATCGCAAGTCAAATCACAATCGCAATATCTGTCAGATAAATCGCAATATCTGTCAGATAAATCGCAATTCGATATTTTCTCAAAATCGTTCAGCGCTATTACACAGTGTCTTTGCTGCAGGTAACGTAATCATTCAGTTTTAGAAGGGTAAATATGTTAATGTAAATAGGAGGCTGATATTTATCACATGAAGCATTTAACTCTCTATTTTCAGTATTCTGGTTACTGACAGTGTTACAGGTGATACTCAGTAAAATAAGACATGCTGTAGCTTAATGTAGATAGTGCTTACTGCACTGCTTTTCGCCGTCAAGCACAAAAGGTTACCAGTTCTCAAATTAACAATCTGCAGGCACTGAGTAAAGATAGATGAAGCAATTATTTTGCATTCTTTTTATGGCTACAGCATGAAGTGTTTACGAGCCACAATTGAAGGCTTTATATCAACGTCCTTTAGCAAATAATTCACCCCCAAGCCTGACGTCACAATTCAAGGCAGAATTGCAAGAGTCTCTTTACAATTCTGTCTCTCATGCATTTTCAAAACTTGTGGTTTGAATTTGAAGGATTACCTGCTTTGGGGTTTTAATATGATTTTGACTGTCTGTGCTTAAGCACTATAGGAGATCACTCAGCCAATGTTCTGACAAACATATTCTATGCGACATGGGGCTCCGGTATAAGTGATGGATTTAGGTTGAATTTGGCTGAAGCAGGAAAAGGCCCTTGTTATTTTTGTTATGCTCCAAATTTAGCTCTATGGGTTTTCAATTTAGATTAAATTTAAAATTAGGGTAGTTGTAAGGGTAGTTTTTATTTATGACTTTAAAATAAATCCATAGTATTAAATTAAGAGCTCCTAAATATTTGACTAGTCTATTATCAATGACAACTCCAGTAACTGTACAGGAAGGTATACTAGAATGTTCCACCTCTCACCAGGCTGTTCCAGCTTCCCACTGGAATGTTGATTGTTTAATTACATTAAAACCCCATAACATTTACGATAGCTTACTCAACAAAGCCAGCATTATTTAATGATTTTATGTTAGGTAACAATATACACCTTCACATATGCTTGTTTGTAGAGAGGTTATAGGGAGTCATTCTCTTATGAGCAAAGACACAATGTGATTGGACCATCACTATTCTACAAAACACAGTGTCAGTCTATTTATTGTGACTCATGACACCAAAACGAGTGAGCTCACGACGTCCACATTGGGAGAGAGGGGCAAAGCTGTAATAAGGGGCCTCACTATATTCAGGTGCTGTCAGCCAGGGACAAAGGTGCCCGTTGACATGCGTAGAACGCTCACCGTGTTACAATTTTAGTTCAACGTGAGTCAGACAGGATTGGTCTACTGAGTGTAAAGGCTGAAAATAGACATTAAATTTGTTTGTACTCATAACAAAATGCATTAAGCACTAACTATAGAAGAAATTACCATTGCAAAGCATAGTGACAGAACATTTTATTACAAAATATTTCCCAGAATTCTTTTGACAGTTACAAGCGAGCATGTCTCAGCTCATCCTCCTGTAAATTGCTTTATTTGTAACCGTTGTTTTCGAAACCCACTTGTATTTTTAGCAGAAAGATATTTAGCACAGCAGTAAACAAGAAAGCCAAAGCGAGAAGCTTGTTTTTGAATTTTATTGTGCCCAGGAGTCATACGCATTTGCAAATGAAAGTATTTGGCTGGCACTGCTCACGGGGCCAGATAACAGGCGTGTAACGTGTGCACAGCTGCATTCTGCTAAACTTGCCACTAGATTGCCACATGTCTCCTACTCCAACTACAGGGAAAATGTGAAAGCTTAATTTAAAAACAGCTCTGTTCCTTTCAGCAGGCAGTAGATTCAAAAACATATCTCATTCCTATACTCACATAAACCATACTTGTCTGTGGGATCTGGACACTATAGTAGTATATTAAACATCAATTACATAGCCTGTTGATTAGTGTACCAGCCTGAATCCTAATTTCAAATATACAGCCCCTGAAAAAATTAAGAGACCACAGCACAATTTTTTGTTTCACTCATTTCTCAATTTATGGTCATGCATCTGTGTAAAATATATGTTTTTTTTTTGCAAACTGCAGCCTGGTTCTTCTCTGTTTCTCTGTAATTAAGGGCTTCTTCCTTGCTTTATGGGACTTCAGTCCTGCTTCTAGGTGCCTGATACTAACTGTCCTAGCCATGCATGTCACACCACTTAATGTTGCCCCTGCCTTCTGAAGGTCCCTTGATGTCATCCTCCGATTCATGAGGCACTGCTGGACAAGTTTACGGCCATCTCTGGCATTAGAAAGTCGCTTCCCTCCTCTACCTGCCCGGTTTCTAGTCATCGCCAGTTTCTCCTGCTTCACCTTGTTCTTGTGCACTGATCTCTTAGAACCTTTGAGCCTGAAATCAGCCATTGCGGTGTCACCTTCTGCCAGCAGAACCAGGGTTAAACCAGGATTTAACAATGCAGATTTTTTTTAAATATAGAGTGGTCTCCGGATTTTCGGTTTTCCGGAACTGTACAGTAAATTGTTACATACAAAAAACGGCTGTACAGTATGTCACTAGGGTTCTATAAAAGTGAGTGGAACAGCCACAGTAATAGCTGACAAACATTCTTTGATGATTAATGAGTATTTTTGTTCAGGGTAGTTTTCATTGGGCTATAGCTAGCCTTGTTTTCTTTTTATCATGTTTAGACCTTGGTCTCAGTTAGTTAACTATTGTTTTGTCCCTGGGAAATTTACTTCATTTCAGCTGTTAGCTTAATTCTTCAGAATGACCCTGAAATAAGAGCATTAGTAGCGGGTGTCTGACCGGTTTCCATGACAACACCGCATGAGTGTAGAATATGTGATACTTATATAACACAACAATTCTACACTTGCATGACCGAAAATTTATTTGATATATTCCAAATCAGAACTCACTTAACAAATTTATTCTGTGAGGCAGCAGGCTACTTCAATTAATGTCATCTGTTACTTAGGCAGTCATTTTAAATCCATAGATTCATAACACATTTTTAACTTAAGAACTAATTATGATGGCCTCTTTTTCAATTTACCTTTAGGTTAGGCAGCTCATATTCATAGGGTACTCCAATTGATATGATCAGAATCAGGTCCATAATGGTCCTACTACTGTATGTGTGCTCAGAAAGCATAGGCCTATCTGTTTGCACAAACACTAATAATGCCTGCTAATGTCTTATCAAAATGAACAGTGGGTATCAGGTCTGGAGCTCTCAGCTCTGGAGGAGGTGTACCTACTCTGTTTCCTTCCTAAATGGGCACATGCTGAAAGCACAAGACGAACACCTACAGTTTCCCCTCCTGCTACCTGCCACAACCAAAATATCCTGTTTTTTTTTTTAAAGACAATTTTTCACAGTCCAGTAGCTCTGAAAGATATATTTCCTGGTCGATGAGTCTCTATAGGAAGACACGCAAAACGAAACCTGTCGCAGCCGGTTCTGTTGCGAGGACTCATTGTCGCGTTGATGACTTCCGGCTTTAAGAGTTAAACATTGAGTTGGTGTGACTTGGACAAGTCGCTTAGATTTTAGTTGTATTTTTGAGGCCTAGCAGTTAGGGTTTCACAAATCTTATTCATCCATCTGATTTAAAATTTCCATGACAAAAAAAATTGCTAACGGCTACGAGGAATAAAAATAATAACACCTGAAAAAATATGTTATGCCGCTCTTACACTGGTGTACCATAATCCCCAGGATGACCCTGGATCTTTCATTTCATTATAAGGCGTTAGTTAACGCAACAAAACACATTCCCATCCCAAGTGGCAGTCTGCGCCCCACTGCCTGGAATCCCCTACTCCGAGGACGGTCTTCCCGTACAGCAATCATCCAGTCCACATCGCAGTTTAAGCGAGCCGCCTGAGTTAAGTATAATTTACGGCCTTACCAAATCATCGCACTTCAATCCCGGAGAGCATTTGCTGGACATTCCCAAGGGGCGCCGACAACAGCGGCTGCCGTCTCCGTCAGGCTGGCAGGAACCGGGGGAATTCCTGGTGGGAGACACATTCCCGACACCTGTAAATGTATGCCATATTAAGTATGTGCCATAAAGTTTTCACACTGGGGCCAAATGTGCAACAGAGAAGCACTGGGAGACTGTGTTCATTTTTTCCATTAGCTGTAGGCCATATCACTATCTTTGTATTTCCCATTATGAAAAATGCTCATCATAATAATTAGAAATGAAAACATACAATATGTTTTCTATTCATAAATTAAAAACACTCAGCCAGTGTTACATTTTGACCCACTGAGTCCGGCCTCTCCTCTCATTCATATTCCATTATCTATATTCCTGTTTGTGCATTATAATCCTCTTTTATGACGACCCCCCCGGACGGAGTGTGTACGTTCTCTGCGCATCAGAGCAAATTAAAACCAAACACTATCAGTGAATCCAACAGTGGGCGCTTGGTGTGGGCCGACAAAGAGAACTGGAGGTAGTTAAGACCTATTTGCATACAAGCGCTTACGTGGATCTAAACTGCAGGCTAATTTACTCCGATTCTAATCAGACACGGGAGGGGGGAAAAACTCAGCGGACCACAGGGAATTTGCCGAATTGTTAAGAGCCTCTGAGCCGCGTTCTTCATTTGCATAAACTCTGGCATGCCGCTGTGAACGAGCGTGCGCGCTCCCGAGCGGCAGCGCAAACGTGTAATTTGAGCGGTGCGCGTAACCGGCACCCCTGCACGGGCTGTGGGGACGGGGGCTGCTTTTTGGGCTCGCTTTTGGCGTATTGACGTCAGTCCTCCGCCAAACACGGCGGCTGTCAAGCGAGTCCGGCAGAGGGAGGGCATGCGCTCGGAGAATACAAATGCTAATTTTAATGCATATATTAAAACTTATCGCCGCCTCCCGTTCTCTTCAAGGACTCTCTAAATTCAATGCAAAATTGTCTTAATGTGCTTGCATTCCTAGCGATCTGCTTAAAAAGCAAACCAGTTCCCATGAATCAGCCCCATCATTCCCTTTCCGAATGTGATTGTGCAGCGGTCACCAGGAAACAGGAAATACCTACTCATTCTTTAAAATCGTTTGTAAGCTTGTGTGGGAAACGGGGGTCTGATAAGAAGCATCTAATGCCGTTGTTGGTTTTCCTTTTCTGGGGAAACCGTGGCAAACATCAGCGCAGGAAATCAACGCGATCTTCAGGCTGCTGGTCAAACGAGGAATCGATAAGTGATGCTAGTCTGCGCCGTTCGCCATAACTGGGGTAAAATATATCAGGATTATTTTTCTTTTTTGAACGTTTTTGTCCCGAATTTTTTATCCCGCGGCAGGTTAATATTAACGCATCAAAGACGCACCTTACACATTAGCAGAGGACATATTTTGAGCCAATGTGGAGCTTGGGTGACTCTGTAGTCCCGGTCCATCCCTTTGTCATTGGCTAAGGACTTAATATACCCCGAAATTGGTGGCAGCTTTCATTTTTACTATTTGAATGCCCGCCCATTTACACCCCCCCTCCCCCCCAAAAAAGAAAAGCTTTAAGGTGCATAAACCAGGCATAATTTCACAGGCTCAGTGGTCCTAAAAGATATACTTCCTCTTCAGCAAGTCAATATGGCTTCAACGAAAAATCCAGCGGGTATTATTGTCAGGATACACCATTATTCATTCGCCGGTTGTTTTCATCCCTGCATTAATATATTTGGGACAGATGTGGTTTTTCTTGAGATAGTGAGATTTGTAGGCTTAATGGTAATCCATATTTTTCTCCTTATCTGACTGAAAAAATCTACAATACAAATGTATTGTTTTGTGTGATGTAACTATCTTTATTGAAATACAAACTCAGTATAATCATGATAGGGCAATCACCCTTTGTGATTGTTTACATTCTTGGTTGGTTAGACTTTTCCCACAGGCTTCCACCCTTTTTTATCTAGTTAAAACAAGATCTGCTATGATCAATTCCTGCAGTACGTTTTAGGTTGCCTCCTATCATGGCTGAGTGTGCAATTGTTTATTCAGGGTATTTATTCAATATATGTTTTGCACACCGCTAATCAACCACTGCCAACTCAGACACAGCTGAGTTGATGTTAAAAATGGCTTTGCATTAAACAACAACATCAGTAATAATAATAATATTTTAGGCATATTTACATTTACAATATCCAAAATTAATAATGCTTTTGAACCTCAGCTCATACTGTAGAAATGTATAATTTGCAATGGGAGCTTAATTTGACACTACTTGTAAGCACTGCATTGGAGCGTCGTAAATGAGCACTGCACATATGTATTTAGCACAGAATTATCTCCTATGTGTGACACATGCAATTGTATCTTATAAGTGAATGAGCCTGTAAAAAGGCTGTAATTGAGTAGCCTAGTTATTAGTGACTGTAGTGCAGGTACCTTTTATAATCTGCATACCCCTTGGGCCTGTACCTTTGTGGTTAGTCTATTGCTGAGAATAAGTTGAGACAAGATTTTAATGACATAAGTATACAAGTCTTTTTTTTATTATTTTTTTTTACAAGTTCTCACCGAGGGCCCCTGGAAAAGGTGGGCCTGGATCAGCTAGTTTTAAAGATTAAATCTACTTGAGATTTTGTGCAGACAATGTATCCCTGTGGGAAGAAGGAGGAGACCGAATAGAGGAAGCAAACAAAAAAGGCAACATCTGACAGTTTGGGGGGGGAGCAAATTGTCCTAAGGGACTGTGTGTCTAATGTGTCACTGAAACTTCCTCGAGGAATGCATCGTGACTGATCCTAACTCTTCTGCACGCATATTTTTATGCAGAATTTAATTTTTGGATGACCCATTGAATGTATTGAATTACAACGTAATCAAATGACAACAATTACATTTAGTATGAGCCCTACCAAGGTCTCTTGCAAATCATGTTTTCTAGGGGAAAACATCGATAGTCATATTCAGTTGTGGATTTAATCCAATGAGTTAACAAAGAATGAGGATAACTTAATTATTATACATTAACAATTTAATGGAGAATGAATGAATGCCAAGAAGGCAATTTGAACAATTTGTCCACTGCAATGTGTAGAATGCTGCCAAAGGGCTTAACCAGAAGCAGCAGAGTCAACAATTGCGATATCAACATTGGGATACTGTACTTTTCACTCAGCATAAGACAAAATATTTTGTTTGAATATTCTTTTTGACCCCTCTGAGGCATTTCCTGTTAGTTTTGTTTTTATGGTAAGGCGAACGGAATGATCCATTTTGCACATTCATTTATTGGTATGACCAGGACGTTATACGATATATAATGTGCAGGGTTATTCTGAGCTGTGCAGAAGTAATCAAGTCTCTGAGCACATTTTTCCACTTTGTTGTTAGCACTACTTGGAGATATGGTCCAAAGCAAGACTCTGCTCTTTTTTTAGTGATGCAATTGGAGGTTCAGCCAATCGAGTGAGAGAGTGGGATTCGCATTTCACCTAGTAGAGTTGCTATACTAGTGTGTCAGATGTTCGGTCGAGGCATAGGTTTATATATACATGTATATAGGACTGGAATAAAAGAAGCCCTGATGTCACTATATTAGCAGGTCAGATCGAGCAAAAGGTGTGACACTTCTGCAGATCATTCCATGTATAGTTATATATAGAGAACATGAAGTACATCACAGAAGACAACATTACCCTTCTCAGCTGAGCGCTGTTAGGTGGGGAACTGCCACAGCACCAGTCATAGCAGGTTGGTTCAACACATGATCTTCTAACCTGAATATAGCCTCTTTACTTCCCAGGATGGGGCCCTATTGTCTAACCCCTAAAATATCCAGCTGTGAAATGTGCTCTATTTGGATTAAAAAAAAGCCACAATTGAAACAAATAGCAGCAATATAAACAGCCACCAAATTAATTGTAAACTCTGTCATCCTCCTGTCGGGTCATACTATGTAATCAGAATTGTATAAACATATGCAAATACACAGCAAAGTTAAAAACATGTGTCTTAAAGGCACATATATTTTGAAAAAGATTCTGTGCATGTAAAACTCTGTAACTGGCATCAGAGAAATTGAAGCTGTCCATAAATGGGTATTTATGATTTCAACACATAAAATGAGATCAGGTAACTGAATTACATTTGTTTTTTAATAGAACCAATTTTTGGGGAAAGTTACAGAAATGAATTGTGACTGATTCAGTTTGTGCCTTTCATGTTATGTTTAAACGGCATTAGTGAGTCACACAACAACATCATTCTTGCTTGCACAAATAAACTCCACTTATCTTGAGATATTCCTAATTGAGCTCACCCTTTGAATTATAAATGACTCTCAAAACAGTCACTGTTTTATAAATTTTCTGATTTCAAAGTTAAACTTCACGGAACCGCGGTAGATTGTTTGTAATCCAGGAATATGACGTATAGACGGTAAAAATTCAGCGTCACTACTAATAAGTTCTTAATAGTGAAAAAGATCAGCATTTGGTGGACGATGTTGAAGTGGCCCATCACTATAATTCGGACCAATAGGAACGGGCCGTCCTGAATGAAGAGACTTTCCACGATATTCCATAAGTCAGTCTGGTGCCTCTTCAGGAATGAGCCATTCACAGAAGCCTCTTCAGCCTTCGGGTTTACGACTAAACACCAAACAAATGAGACGCAGGTCTTCATCAGACAGCAATGCAATTTCAGCAGTAGGCAGTCAGGCATCAAACAGGAGTTACAGCTCTGCTACAAAGGATTAGCAACATTTACAAACTTGCAAAAAACCTGCAATTACTTTTTTTGTTTCCATATAAAAATTAAGTAATTTTCATAATTCATAAGTCTTTGTTGGGGCACTCCAAATCCAGAACAAACACTGCTTAGGCTAACCATGGCAATCTCCTTCACACCTGTAACCTAGAACTACAAGAACCAAGCATACATCTGTCATATAACCATTGTCTTCGCATCTGTTTATGTGCTTGGCAGGCTGAAAGTCATAACATCAGCATGATAACAGGGGATATATGCATGTGGCCATGTGCTTCAAGCTGTTTCCTAGCTCTTTGTAAGAAACGCACCAATATCACAACCTGAGAATAAGGAGCATGGCCTCCTGGGTACCGATCAGGGGAGCTGAAATCTGTACTCGGAGCACATTCAGTTAGTTTCGATGTTACACCAATGAGTGCCCATTGCTGCAAAATGCTAATAGACATGCAAGGAGGAACACAAAAGTCGATCCCTTAAGAAGAATGTAATAGTGGACGGGGGCAGAGTGTTCAGCTGGCGCTAGAAGACCTACCAGAGAGATGGAGAGGAAACTGTAACATGCTCCACGTCCAGATTCCGAGAATGATGTAGACCAGCTGGGGATTGTTTTCCCTGTCAAAGGACTCAGGCAGTGTTAACTCACACGGATTTGAAAAACACAGTAGACATGGAGAATAATGCATCTAATGTGCGTGATAAGAATACATCTGTTTTTATACAGGCAAAAAAAAACATTTTACTGCTGAAAAACACTGGAAATGTGGAAATGTAATTTACGTTTCACATCAGCATATAATAATGATGCCGGCTTGCCATTAAATGTGTGGGAAGCACAGTGGTTTTGGCAGACTGATACCATCTAGCTGAAGATATCCGGTTCACACGAATGCTGGGAATGTTGCAGCTTGTAGCATTGCTATTACAAGAAATTTATTTATATTTATGCTAAATTCCTCACATACTTCCACTGACAGTTTTTTTCCTAGGCTAATGGTGTCGGGGTCAGTGCCCATCCAACCCTGCTCTTTGTGCCTTTACCCCGTGTCGGCCAGCAGGTGTCGCTGTTCATCCCGGAGCTAAGGACACAAAGGGCAGAGTGGGATGGGCACCGACCTTGACAATTGGCACAGATCTGGGTCTCCGGCGGCGACCAGCGAAGCTCACTTGACATCGGAGATGGTCTCACTGGTAAACTCCAGGATGTCCGCAGCAGTGCCCACGAAAATGAGCAGAAGCTGGGAGAGCTCGTCCCTGGTGACGTTGACGCCAATGGGCATCAGCCACTTCCCGACAATCAACAGGATGAGCACGATCTGGTGCAGTGCCAGGATCCAGTCATTGGCGCACACGTCATTCAAAGTTTCCTGACAGCCCATGTTAACAGGTACAGAAAACAAGGATGAGTCCGGCACGGGCTTTCTGTAGGCCGCCAAAATGGTAACTGCGTAACTGCAGACCGGTGCCCCAGAAAAGTTTATTTTGAGAATCTGCTACCCAAATGACAGTAAATCATCAAAGTTTTGTAGACTGCTAGACAATACATGTTTTTGTTACTACTTCCCACAGATAATGAGATGTCTGACAAAGCAGGAAATGGGTTAAACTGTTACTCACTTACTACTCAAGAACAAATCATGAACTAATATAATTCCTGCATGAAATAACCATCATCACCGAGTAAAAATGATGAATGAACTTGGTATCAATACATAACTAATACTAACTTACTGGTTAATTCATACATTAAGTGAGAATGTATTACTACATTATTTGTGCATCCTCAAGTCTTACCCAGAAATTTATATAATGTGACCAAAAGAGAAATGAAAAATTAAAACGGAATGGAAAGAAAGAAAGAAAGAAAGAAAGAAAGAAAAAGAAAACAAACTTACCGTAGTGCTGTTCACACGTGTAACATTGTGGAAAAGAGAGTCCAGTTTTTTGCACTAAAATGATACATTAAGATTATATGAACCGCACGTGCACAATGACGTAACAAATATGTATTGTTTTTGTGTCTGTGTTACTGCAACTGGTGCTTAAAGTTGCACAGCTATTATGTATACACATTTGGTTGCCTCGATTAAAATATGTAAAGAAACATTTTCGGACATGAAGAGAAACCCAAAAACTTATCAGATGTAAAATTGCCTTAGTTGAAAGCCTAAATTACCTTATTTGTAGCTGATTTGTTACTGTAATGGGATATTTGCAGAATCCACATTGACGGAATGATGCAGATGAGGAACAGCAAGATTGCTGGCGAGAACCTTTTGGGTAAAACAATGAATCGGTGTATGTTCGCACGAGCTGTAACTATTGTAAGGCTGATTGCAAAAAAAAAAACACTCAAGAGAAAAAACAGCAACACTGATTATGGAGTTAACTCGGAGCGCATAATTCATACCTAATTATCATCATATCATCAATATGAATAACACTGAGTTTTTATATAGCACAACACGGGACTGCAAATGGTCTGCAGTGCATTAAACCATCGTTAAGTCCAATAGAGTACCGTCTTTCATAGCTAGAGTCGTAATTTTAAAAGACACGTCGCCTTACCACGTATAATCCATTCCCTTTCTTCTCTTCAAAGTTAAAATCATTTCTAAAATAAGTGGCAAGTAGAGAATGGTCAGTAACCAGTAGAGGTTATTATTTTTAACCCACGTAA
This sequence comes from Petrocephalus zakoni, assembly GCA_026774425.1. Taxonomy (NCBI): domain Eukaryota; kingdom Metazoa; phylum Chordata; class Actinopteri; order Osteoglossiformes; family Mormyridae; genus Petrocephalus; species Petrocephalus zakoni. The sequence goes on from JAODKN010000042.1 coordinate 10,652,639, forward strand.
CTCTCCATACTGCGATAAGTGAAATGAGAATGAACAGTGATCTAGTAATAACTGCAGATATAAACTTAATTACTACCATTTTTAATGTAACGCGTTTAATAAGCCAGTGTGCACTGGCTTCAGAATTGTTTCTTAAATGGGCTGCATTTGTATACTTTAAGGCTGACGTAAAAGCTGTCTGCCCCCACCCCCTCATTACAGCGACTGATAACGCATTGAGTTGTTTTACGATCAACCTTATCTATTCTCAGCACATGTCGGTAACACTTAACTTGGGGGGACACAAATAATGTAGTAATATACTATATATGTATAAATTAACCATAAACTAAGTGCTAGTTACAAACTGATTTCATGTTTATTCATCATTAACGAATCATGATGAAGTTTTTATCCCAAGTAGTTATGACATCTATTACCATATTTGTTGATTCTGTAAACCTTAGTGAACTAGTGAAGGAACTCCTGAAGGAACAAGTAATGAATAACACAAGTGAAATACTGACCTCTTGTTTGTTCATCATTAATGAATCGTGACACATCCTTCATGTTAAGTCGCGACTATTTGTTCATGATTCGTACTTCAGCAGTAACTGAGTTACTACTAGTATTTGTAACACGAGCATGGCGTGAAATTATCTAGGTAAGAGGAGGAACGATTACGAATAATACATGCATGTTTGCAAATACTGAAATCAAGTTCTTTCAAAATAACCTAGGTATCTGGGCCGTTTGCTTTAGTTTATTGAAATAAGTGGGCTAGGAAAACTGAGCTGCACTCTCTGTAAAATATCCAACAAAAACATGCAAACTGTGCAGTATGTACAGCGATCACAGTCTAACCCATCTATTAAAAAAAAGTCTCTTATTAAAATATTCAAGCGCATACTGGTGCATGTTCCCTCGTGCGCTAAACGTGATAATAACTTTGAGATTAAGTTATTTTCATTCGTGCGGCTTCACTTTCTGTTTCCTTGCCTGGTGACGTCACCGCCGCGAGGTTGGTTCAGATTGCTTTAATTGATGAACAGTTTAGGAAGTTCTCGCGCGCAGCTTTTACAGAAACTCTCAGATACCCCACAGTCAGAATACGCCTATAATCAAACCCACCTCAAACAGACGCTACTGAACCCAAAACTATTTTCCAGTTTTCCCTATGCGACTGGTCTAATAAAATTGGTGAGAACGAGCGGCTTTTTCGGTGATTTGATAGAGCAGGCCTGCACAGGCTCTGCATCAGGATAGAAACTCGCCGGTCTGACGGTTGTGTTCCTTCCCTGCACACCCACCGGCTGTGCAGACCTCAGGTAGCGCTAAAAATACCAGCTCTGTTTTGACAGGTAAGTGTGACCGGTGTTTTTATAAAACCCATGAGCATAAATATCTGCCTCATGCGGATAATATATTCCCAGACATCTATATGGGTATTAGTCATGTTCAGATACTCTTCGTATTTATACTGGAAAATGAACGCTAATAAGCTGGTGGAAAAAAAATGACCCTGCTTGAGAAAATTGCATTTCTGCGTTGAACTTGTGCGTGTAGCGTAACTGCTATGGTCGCAGAAAATAGTCAATATGTCTGCGCTGTATTGACATCAAATGCGTTTATTCCACTTTTGCGGGATGCAACAGGAAATCGCATTATTACTAATATTGGAAAGCAAAACAAAATGCTGTGTTTTACAATATAAGCCCAGGCAAACATGTAGGCCGAAGAATAATTCCACGCAGTGTGGAATCCAGCGTTCCTCACATGTACAGCATATTTTAAATATAATTAAATATATTGTGATGTGTCTTGAAAATACACACAAATTTTCTAGATAAAGTGATAAAGTGCTCCTAATTAGAAACAGTCTACATTCCGCAGCGTTTTGTATCACGATTCAAATCATGTATTTATACGGGGCCCCCAAAATTCCTTTATGCTTCTGCACCAGAAGCAACAACGCAGCCCCCCGCCTGGATTTAGTGAAAGTGATCAGGTGTCATTGTTGACAAACAACACCAAGACATGTCCTCTGCATGTAACCCATATGTGACAGAGCAGCAGATAAGCTACCATTCCGCAGTTAGGGAGCAGGGCTCGCCCAGGGGATTCAAACCAGCAACCTCCCAATCACTCGCACATTTCGCCTAACCTTTAGGCTTCCAGTGCTCTATTGCAGAACGCACCCTTCTGTCTGTTACATGGTACAAGGCATTCTTGAAAATGCATTCCATCATCGATTAAACTACGTTTACTATGTTCTATATACTGTGTACTATGCAACTCAAGAACCAAAACTCATCATACCTTACAGATTTTATCGGACAGGATCAGTAATTATGTCTTATAGTCAGCCATGCTATACTGTAAGTATGAAATAAAGATAAATATCAGTATCCCAGTCGAAAGCGCTGTAAGCTGTGAGCACAGAAAATAGCTACCTAAACAGATCTCATGTCCATCCATTATCTGACCACTTACGCTGATTATGGTTATAGGAACTGATTCCCGGCAGCGTAGGGCACAAGGCTTGGGTGCACCGGGCTGTAGCAGGTCACGCACAGATTACGAGGAGGTTAAAGACACCACTTAACCGCGCTGGAGAACCCAAAGGATATGTGCAGACTACACACGTGGAGTGCAGGTGGGAGTCATACACTTGACCTTGGAGATATTTAATGTATTTTTGGTTGTTTTTCTGTACCCAAATATTTATTTGTTGATAGCTTGAAACAGAATATGTAGCATGGACCTTTGTGTGTGTATATATATATACACACACACACACACACACACACACACACACACACACACTCACCGGCCACTTTATTAGGTAAACCTGTCCAACTGCTCGTTGATGCAAATTACTGATCAGCCAATCACATGG
>JAODKN010000042.1:10655616-10674211 GCA_026774425.1 Petrocephalus zakoni
CACCAGATCTCAATCCAATAGAGCACCTTTGGGATGTGGTGGAACGGGAGATTCGCATCATGGATGTGCAGCCGACACACACACACACACACACATATTTGTATTTCTATGAAAGTGAGTTGCTATATTGTCTGGCATTCTGCCCAAGCGGTAGCCTGGATCAGACGTACAGGCTAGCTGCTCTCCGCGTGCTGCGGCTCAGAGCATTCGCCCATCACTGATTGCTTCCCATCACACTATGTCCTCCCTGATGTCTCTTCTTTGGCACAATTAGCTTCTCCTGCACCCGCCATATGGAGTGTAGCATATGCTTTACAACACCTGCACTAAAGAAATCTCATTAACACAGTAGAAACAAGTGGTACTTGCAGGTTATATTTACTTCCAAGGGTGCGTAGAAGAGAGTTGGATATCTGGGGGGTGGGGGGCGGGATTGAATAATGAATGAATTAAATCAGGCAAAGGTATATTTATTAGGGGGGGGGGTCAAATTAACCTAAATTTAATTTTGGGGGACACATCCCCCCAATGCCCCCAGTAGCGATGCTCCTGTTTACTACACAATATTAGCTGATACATAAGTAAACTATAATGTAATGTACATATGTACTTCTAGGCTTGCTGCTAATTTGATTTAAAATAAGCAAAATACACAGAACATATGGTGAACATATGGTAGGGGGGCGAGGAAAATCGCGAGACATGGATTGGGACGGAATGCGGACTTTGTTTGTGTACAAGTTTATTGAAACAATGGGGGCTGAGAGGGAACAGAATCCAATATAGCTGGTAATAGAGTGCATGTGAAGTGAATGAATGGACTAGTCACCTGACCTCGCTTGCTTCCAGGATGCCATTAATCCAACCAGAAGGAGTAAAGGAGCACTTTATACAGGGGGAAAAAAAACGACTGTAGCTTAAAAAAAAATGAAGCGATTTTAGGGGCACGCGAACACACGGCCCAAATAAAGGCCCAGCTTTTATTAGACCCATATTCCGCAGTAGATAAACTCCACTGTTACTCTCAGCAGGGGTCACGGGCAGAGAGGCCGTGGCGTGGCTGGGTAAGGGTGCTGGGAGGTGACATAAGGAACCGGGATCCACCTCAGAGGAAGAAAAAGAAAACACAGAATGCCATATAATCAGATGGGAAAATTCCAGGACACAGCTAAAGCTCATTAAAACGCTCCTGCATAGCGTCAGCCAAGCTACCTATGCGTGAATGAATGTAAGTTTCAGGCTTCTATTGGTCACGCGCAGCATCACGCTTTTATGCCACGTGGTGAAGTTCTCGTCCCCCTGCCCTCTTAGATCATGCTTGACGAAATATGCGATACAAAGAAAAAAGCAAAATTATATAAAATTATACTGTATTAAATATCAAATAATAAAATAAGATTAATGTAAAATAAGAATAAGATATAAAATGAAATAAAACAATAATATAGATAAAATGATGGCAAAATAGACAATAAACAGTATATCGACAACTGAAAAGATGTACAATGACACTGTATTGATAAAAGTGCATAAAGTAAAGTTGCCTGTTAACTATGGCAGAATTTAGTAGTCAATACATTTTAATTATGTATTATCACTGTATGCACACACTTAATATTGAAATTGATTAAAACACAATGATTTTGGGAATGTGTCGTGTAGACGCTCTCTCTTAAAAAAAACCCCCTACTTAATAGTCCTTGTTTATCTCCCAGCATGCTACGGTATTTAATTTGTGCTGATTATTGTGAAGTCTGTTGTTGAAAAGGAAACTGGATAAATAGTTGGAAGAGATTTGACCCTGGAGGAGGGGCAGACCTTTCCTGTCTTTGTTCTAGTTTGCCTGTTGTCTCTGCCCAGCCCACAAGCATGCTGGCTCCATGAAGGGGCCGTGCAGAGTACTGCCCTGCAAAAGACTTCACAAAGAAAGGCCCTTTAATCATGCAGTATGTATTGTGGGAATATAATTTTGTTGACAAGGGGATAGATTTGAAGTGTCTTCACTTCAGCGAGGCCTGAAATGGGCTGGCACATGCAGTGCATGTGTATTTTTAGAAACCAATCTAAACTAATTATTGCCAGATTTTCATTTTAAGATGACTCATGCAGGCTACAGAGTATTCCATTTAAATGTAACAGCCATAGCAACCTAACAAAATAATGTTGATCAGTCAAGGTTTATACAGGCGCTCTTTAGCAATAAAACATGCTATAACATCTTTTCACTTCAATTACATTTTTGACTTCCAATTAAAAACATGTAAAAAAACGAAATTATACGGATACGAGCTGCTTCAGCATTTCAAGGCCCGTGTGATTTTTCATTATTCTTTCAGCTCATATGCGGCCTGCTTAGGAATGGGAGAGAAATATTATTATTGGTATTTTTTGATCTAAGGCAGTGTTTCCTAATCATGTGCTTGGCAACCCGCTGCCGGTGCACGGTTTTGCTCCCTCTGAGCTCCCTGCCAGACAGTCCACATTTCTGCTCCCCTGGGAAGCTGGGAGGGAGCAAAAATGTGGCCTGTCTGTGGGTCCCCGAGGAACGGATTAAGAAACACTGGTCTAAGGGAATGTATTAATATTTCAGGCCTCACCTACATGGTGTTCTTTGTGAAGGTTTATTGTGCCGTTTGAGATACTGATCACATCCAAATGCTCGTCGCCCGGTTTGTACCTTCTTCCTCAGCTGTTTCGACATGAGCCTTAAAGTAGCACTGAACTTATAATGATATTTGCCTGGAAGGCTGCCGCGGCATGTCATGGATCAGAGATGGAATCTAGGACAAACTCTGCAGCACTCTCTTAATAGGTCCCAATTGTCACGTTGTATAAAAAGAGCCATTTTTATTTGTTCGATGAAAGACTAACAGAATATTTCACTTTAATATTAGCAATGCATTTTATGCATATGTAAGTGCGTGCATGTGCATGCATAGCTAAAAGCATGGAAACACTTCATAATGAACACAGAAACATAATGGCAGTTATACAAAGTGGAATGTTTATCGAATCCTGTAGCAGTTTGTTTGGCTCAGTGACATCTCCTTTATTGCTTAATGGAAACAGTGTCATTGTTATTGAGATATAAACCCTATAGAGCACATCACAGCAGTACAAATCAAAATAGATCACATCATCGGGGAAAACATTTGTTATAAGAAACCGACTAAAATTATATTTTAGTGCAGGTTTAACATCCTGTCCTTCTGCAAGTAAAGCCTCCAGCTTGTTGAGAAGATTGATATAGGGTTTGTTGTAAAATTTGATTTAACCTGAACATTAAAAAAAAAAAACCCTGAGTATATCTAAACATAAAATACTGCATAGACTTTAAAGTAATACCCAACACTGACATACATAGCACTCTTGTGCGAGCTGAAAAAAGTAATCCGGCAAGGGCACGATTTGCAGAAGGAATTCTGGCTACTAAATTTAAATCCTATCATGCTGGGTATTTAAATATGTGCTCATATTTCAGAATAAAACTTGCGGTGGGCATCTCTGAAGATTGGTTACAGTAGCTGGGGGGCCGGGCGCGCACACTTCCCATTCCGGCACAGGGCACCTGAGCCCCAGTGGACACCCAGATTCCTGTAATGTCCTCACAGCCGGTGTTCAGACGCTTCATAGAGGTGCGAGTCACCGTGAACCGGGCCGCCGCAGAAAAGACCCAGAGGCGTGAGCTTATGTGAGCAAGTCGCGGAAAAGCAAGCGCCGCGTTTAGCAGTGATGTTGAGAGACGGCGTTCGTAGAAAATGAAAGTACCTGTTAAAAAGAGGCGTTCTTATTGGTTTATATTGAAATAATCAATATGGTGCACAAGGGTAAAAAAATGTCAGTATGCTATACTTCTGTTAAACAACATGATGTTTTTCTGTAAAGTAGGATGCATAAATGAAGCCTACAGCTATATAACTCAGTGTAATTTAAAATGCTTGTATTTTGCGAAAATGTATGAATCTTGGAGACGAATGTGCTCATGTTATTTGCAGCTAGATTTTTTCAGCGTTAAGATGTTTTTACTATTGTTTGGGTTTCTATGAGACTGATGCAAAGTGAGAAAATTTAAATAACATAATTTTGTTGAATTTGTAACCTCCCGACAAGGAGACTGGTCTAAAAATGCTTGGTGCATTGATATTGGCACTGGCACGGTAGCAGCCCCACCACTGACTGCTTTGCCACGGACAGCCCTTTTTTTGAGGGGGGGGTGGGGGAGTGATGCGTGCGTTACACGCCGCGTGTTACGATGCCACCCCTGCTCCATGCGCTGCTGTTCCGCGGACGGCCACAAGCAGGCGCTGTCTAACCTCCGAACACTCCCGTCCTACCGCGGAGGCTGTACGTTCCTAGTGACCAAAGCAGCGTAATGCAGCGGTTTTTTTTTTTAACTCACTTTAGGCAATACTCATATAGCAAGCATTTCCTGTGACTATTTTTTCACTCGTGTCTGAGCTTTCTAAGTCATGCACGTCTCCGGGCAAATCATCGCGGGATGAAATATTGCACAATGCTATTTTTGGATGTGAAGGAAAAAAGGGTCTCTGATGGAATTAATTAAAACGAGCAGTGATAACTGGTGCTCCGTTTCCTGCAAAACCTACGCGGCACAGTCATGGGGCGGTGTAGTAAACTATTAGCTGCCATGGCTGAATACTCCTGGATCATACCATATGTCTGCTCGCAAATTCAGGTTTATAAAATCTACTCAGCTGTCTCACAAAAGCCCTGATATAATTACCCGGCTCTCAGCTCAGTTGGTGGCCTTTTTAAGGAGGATTTTGGTTTCTTTAGAAGGCTGATGGAAGTTGTCCTGTAAAAAAAAACCCTGGAATTCAATTCACCTTGAGTTCCATTCTCTGTCCAATTTTATTGCCCTGAGTTATGACATTGCAGGCTGGGACACGGTCGCAAGTCTCCTTTCAATAAAGCGCACTTTTCTGTAAAAACAAGCAAACGAGAGCGCGCTTTAAATAACCGCAATTACTTTAATTACCCAGATGACTGAAGAACATAACGAGGCGAATGAAGAGGATTTGCGTGTAGCTCACTCGGAAAAGAGTTTTTTTTATTATTATTATCATCTTTGTAGGGAGGAAATAGAGCAGGAAACGCAATGGGACGCATTGAGCCAAGCGAACAAGACGGTTGGATATTTGTAGACTGAATACATGACAAACAACAACATATGCAATAACTTGTTAGCATATGTAATTTATAATCAGTCGTACAAGAAAGCCCATCTTGAATACAGCTTTACCTCACTAAATTCTTAAATACCATAAATAAAATACCATATTACCTTCAATGACACAAATCCTTATGCAGACATATTGTTCCTGATCACTAATGCAGACCCAGACTCCCTTGTACTCTAATCAGGGAAATCTAAGCACAGTATTTACTGCAGAAAGCATTATACAGTATATTCCCAGTCAGGAATAATAGTGGCTGGAATATTTGGACTAACATATCTGTTTAACATCTACATTTGTGTTATATAAAGTTACTATTATTTACATTTTTTACAGCGGACACTAAACATTCAACAGTATCCTATTTAGTTACCGACTTTTGTTACAAAATACAGGTTTTTTCTTCATTTCACTGATTTTTTTTCTTAAAAATTGAAATTAAACCTGCAGCATTTAGATATAGCTGAATCAGACGACGCTGACCGGGTAGAGAAAATAATGTAGTGGCTTTAAGTTGCTTGGGTAAGCTAATTGTAATTGGATTGAACATCTCCAAACACGTTTTCAGTTTGACAAATAGTGGAACAGCTGCAGTGTCAGGTCTTTTTAAATTTTATTAGGTGTGCACTGTGTAATTCGAGACCCTATAAATACACCATACAGTATGTCATTTTGCCGGTGCCGAGCCCACAGTAGGAACGAAAGCTATTTTCATTAACTTACAGGGACCCATCCTGTGTCAATGTCTGTGGGACATTAACATTTTTTGGAAAACAAAAAAAAAGTTACAATTAGGTGCCCAAAGAACCCGAAATATGTTACATAACTAATCCAAAACAGATCTTGTAACTATTTGTTATTGAAGGGCAAAGGCCAACAATTACAGCATATTTTCTGAATGTAGTCAGTGTAACTGAATCCAGTTTACTGATTAATTTTAGATCTGTCTTATTGTTAAAAAAAAAAACGAAATGCAGCATTCCCAACACCAAACATAAGAATCACAAAGCTCAGCCAGGCCAGTACAATCTGTCTCTTCTCCTGTACGAAAGATTTTTAATAATAACATCCGTTTCTCTGAAGGATATTTTGGTTGTGAACATTCCCAGGAGTGTAATAACTCATGTGGATCTCATCAGTTAAATCCTTATAAGGTGAACTCCTAAATCGACAAATTTAGTAAAGACTATGGCTGGATTCTTTATATTTCATAGTGTATTGTTAGCAATCCGTAAATGGTTAAGTAAATTTAAAGTTTTCCAAGAAATGTAAGGTTACAGAAAGAGACGTGTGTAATCAAGAATGCTCCGAAAGATTTTTGACGTAAAAAAAGAGAAAAGAAGAAAACTTTTGTACAGACGCCAAAGACTTTTGTTTGGAGAACATGTTAACTCATAAGTGTAGCATTTTCCATGTGTTACTATATATTGAAAATGAACAAAGCAGATAGGAACAGGCGAAATGTATGTGTAATTGTCATTTTTACGTCAAAAGTCAGAGGCCTGCATTGCACATTTCAAATAAATTACCCCTGATCTTCCCCATTTAAGGGTGATGTTTGAACTGCAAACCACACGTGTTAAGCATTTGCAGAAAGAAATTGGAAGGAAATGGATAACACATTATATATATATATATATATATGTGTGTGTGTGTGAGTATACACACACACACACACACACACACACACAATAACTTTTTACATTTGAAACCCTTGTTTTACCACTAAAACTGAACAACAACCGTATAACTAAGTAACTTAATCAGTACCGTAACAATCTGGAACTGATTAATCTGTATCCTTCAGCATTACGTAATTGTACTTTTCTTTGCGAACAGTCTGTGGCCCAGTTCTGTGCAGAAACCTGGCAAGAGTGGCTTAATGATTTGTCAGCCGCCTGACAGGATGTGTGTTTTGTCTGACTGCGGCATGTCTGAGGGATGGTCCACACTGACGCTCAGGTAGCGAGCGCACGGCGTCCCGGGGACACAAAGCAGAGTAGCGACGCCCCCAGGGACCCTGTTGTAGCTGTTGGGACCTAGCAGAAAGCGTTAGCATCTCACTAGAGCTGACAAAGGGTATTGACAAGCCGGCAATCAGAAAGCTGGATCCACTCAGCTGGTTCCTGTTAAAAATAAAGTTATTTATATATCTCAAGTGTCTGATATGAAGAAACCATGGTGGAGTCTTAACATAGACTGAAGGCAAATGCGTTTTGGCCCAATAATTTGGGCTGTACTGAGGCACAGTGTGAGTCATTAAAGTAATGTCCTGTACTAGTCAGTGTCAAATCTTCAAAAGCATCGACGTATCTCTAAAAACAAAGATCAGAATAGGTCAAAATGTGGGATTTTCTGCAATTGTTCATGGTTATGAAAACTGGGGACTTAAGAGGCAGGGCATAAGGGGTACTGGCACCTTTGAACTTTGGTGGTGGAAGAGACTTTTAAATAATAACACAGAGAGTAGGGAAACTAAGCAAGAGGGTCCCGATCTCATTGACCTCGAGCCGTCACTTGAAGCGCAAATGACCAGACTAAAATGATCTTTTTTTTCTTTTGGATATAACACAAAAAGAACCAACACATTAGATAAAACTGCAATGTTTGGAAAGATAAAAGATGACATGCGACGACAAGGTGAGGGACTCAGTTGTCACAACAATGAACATGCCTTTAGGAAGCCTGTAAGCTCGTACAGGAGACAGAAATGCTCCTGCCATGCCACGGATACAGTTTCCAGCAGTTGTCATTGCAGTGATGGAACCTAATTTTTTTATTTTTCATTTATTTTATTTATTTACACTGTCGGTCTAGGAGGAAGGGTATTTCATCCTTGATTGTAGGAAAATGCATGAGAAGATGACGATAAATAACGCTAATCAAATCTAATAAGACTAATACGGTAATATGACTGTCTAGTTAGCGCGGTATCTGCTGTTAGTTATTTCAGTTGCCCTCATCATTAGAGCTCAGTGCTATAAGTGGACTATAAGCAAATCATATATTTTTTTCCCTCAACATATATACGCCTACTCTCGGCTAAGGCTAAACAGTCATGATAAACAGATTATTAGGCTAATTAAAACACACGTCTGCATGGCTAAGTGTGGTATGTAAACATGGGTTGGACTGCCGCAGAATTCTGAATGGTTCACCTCTGAATCACGAGATCAGGTGGAGACCAGGCCTAGCGGATGAGTTAGCACGGGGCTAACAGCGCTGCAGCATGGGAGCTGTAGGCGAAAAGGCTGCCGCTACTCAGTCTGGCCTGCAGTTCTGTCTCCAGTGGGTGAATCTGACAACCAAGAAGGAGGCCAAAGCCAAGAACTTAGTTTTCCGACAATCGCGTCTATAAATGGGTATTGGCCTAGTTAGAGCAATTACAAAACCCGGTGCTGTAATGGGAAGACTGGAACTGGATCTGATTTCATACAGAATTATTGAATAATGTGCTATTCTGTGGCCTTCTGTCACCACAGGCAGATCTTATTGAGAAATTGAGGGTCCAAGAGGAGAGCTAGCCCACCCGTTCCGGCGCAAAAGCATCTCCACCCAAGTCTACAACTTAGACACAGAACTGAAACTCAAACGGGCTTTGTGGTTTACATTCATTATGGCTAACATGGAAAAAGTAAGGTTTTAAAAATGTAAATCTAATGTAAACACATTAGTTTGGTAGCCAATAAATTAAATTCTGAAAGTAGTCTGACATTATTTAGATCTAAAGTAATGTTTTTCATAAAGTCCATAAAATAAAATGGATGGTTTATAAATGCTAAAATTGTGTCACTTAAAATACTCACGCGAAGTGAAACTCGCCAGTCGGCAGGCACTCTACATTTCCAATTAAGATGCTTTTATAATGTTTACAGTAAGAATTTTTCATGTCATTAACTGCTTTAAAGTACTCCAGCGCTATGGCAACGGGGCGCAACTGCGAGGCTGAGGCAGCCGAGTTGCCATATAAAGCGATGCATTATTAAAGCCTGGTTGTAGCTTCGGCAGAGACTGCGGACAGCCCCACAAGCACCGCAGATGCAATGTGGAGGACATATCGAAAAATACCACCCCCCTCTGTATTGTCTTTTTCCCCCTGAAAAAAAAGATTAAGTAGTTTATATGATTTTTTTTTCTTGCACGGGCATAGGATTTACGGAGGGCTGCGGAGAAGCACCCCCCCCCCCCTCATAAATTATATGCATTGTGGGAAGGGGGGTAGCCCTGCCCCTTCCCCCCCAGTGTCTACCCACATGGCATGGATTTGTGGAATATAATATTGAAAAAAAAACAGTGAATCTGTTGAAACACTTAGTGTTTATTTTGAGTACAAGGACTGAAGAAGCGAATTCCGTCTCCTTTCATCAGCTGCTAAACACATTTCAAACGCAGCCAAATCAAATGACAAATTCTGCCCCATTGCTTCTCGTTGGCATAGTCGGCTCCTTTTTATTCCCTTTTTTATGACATTTTTATGTCATGTATTAAGCTCATAAGATTTTTATTGGCCTGTTTTGTGAAAGGAACACTTCCTTAGGGGGGTAATTTGAGAAGTTTTGCCCAAATTGTGTGTGAACATGTACACACAACCTATTGTTTGAAAGCATTTTCCCCCCATCCCGAAAAATAATGGATCGTTTAATTCATGTGGTAACTGCAGGCTGACCTAGTTTGCAGTTCAGAAGGTAAGGAGTCCCTCTCAGTATATATAGCCCCCTCTGCTGGCTGAACTGCAGTATGTAAATATTACACACGTTTTCAGGTAAGTGCTAATGGGGACTCAAATACATCATTCAAAATATTAAATTAGGGGAAATAATTTCGCGTAGTAGTGGACAAACCGAAATATCACGGCTTAAACCTGGAGTAAAAAATAACTTTTTTGGCTTTCGTAGAGCAGCAAATCATCGATGATTTTAAGGAGCACATTGACTTTTTTTTCCTTTTTTTTTTAAAAAAGCAATCTTACGTAAAGGTATTTATTCAGCACTCTTGCAATGACCGGTGTCCGCAAGACAGGTTTATAAATGAAATATTCCTGCCACATTAGGAAAGTTACTGCCTATAAACTTAACTTTTGGCAGTGGCCTACACTACCAATCTACAAGAATTGCATAAAGCTATTGTGAATATTTCCATTGGTTTAGCTAAACTGAGTTTTCCAAACATATTCATTCTGGAGCCATTAAAAGTAAATTATATTGCTATTTCTGGTGAACATAGGGAGCCGCTCTCAGCGCAGATGCTGATATTGAACTGTTTGGAAACATCTGGAAATCCTTGGTCATTAAGTTAAAATCCTAATCTCTAGTTGTTCAAAACAGACTTCAGGTCCCGTTGTTGACTTTGCAAGTAAAAGTCCGTAGTCTCCAGGCCTCAAGCTTCCACTACATGGAAAAATATTTAAGAGGTCAATTTGTACCGGACTGAGTAACTGTTTAGTTAATTGATTTAATGTGCTGCTTTTGAAACTGAGAGGGCCGATTTGATCTACTGGTGTTTGGATTGTATCCCTCTGAAGTTTTTTTTTCCGTCTTTTATTATTGGTGTGATTTTCAATTGAAATCAAATACTGCTGCTTACTTCTTTGTAGATATGTGTAGGTAAGTGGCATTCTGTTAGATGCCAGACACAGGCACGGATTCCTGGCCAGAACTGCAATGCTGAAGGTCAGATTTAGATGGCACAGGCAAATGAAAATCCAGGCTCAATTCTTTTTTTTTTTAGCAGCAAAGAGTATATGATACAACAACTTTACAGCTGTAATAAATAGTGCTTGTAGCGGTTTATTATTACCATTTCTTAAACGTGGAGCAGTTTATTTTGCAGTTTCATTTAACTGGCTGAAGACTCGCAGCTCTCCTTCAGATGGGCCGATAATCACGGCTAGCGAGTCGCATATCAGCGGGGCCGCAGTTAACCATAAACATACGGTGATTTCAAACAAACATGTTCCCGAATTGTTCGCCTGGCATCTGCGATTTCCCTTTCTTTCATTTACGGACGTAGGAAACTCAGACGGGGCCGGGAATAGCGAACAAAGCCGGCGGGACCCCAAACATGCGAAGTGAATCAGAAAGCGCTGTAGCCACCTGGCCCCGATTAGTCATGTGCGCGGCTATTGTGAGGGGCTGCGAGAGCCGCACATGACTGAACGTTAAATATTAAACAATGTTATCAACAATATGATGGAAGATAAGCTCAGCTTTCGCGCTGGAAAAAAAGGGGGAGGGGAAAAACCTATGTCATCCATAAAGTGTAATTTATGTTTAAAATTATTTAAGGACATAAACACTTCTGACCTAGTCATGAAGCCAGATGTTAGACTTTTCCTTTTCAGCAGGAAAAGTTATGAGGGTTATCCAAAACTCCTGACTGTTAAAACAGCCTCTTGGCTTTCCACACATTCCTAAATTACCATGTAATTCAAAACCTTGTTTTCATTGCAAAACACTGGAATGCCCCGTCCAATTCCGTGTGGTTGGAGTCGTGTTATAGAACACAAAAATAATGTTTGCATTGTTGAATAAAACCGAATCATTAAAAAAAACGACCAAAGAGAGGAATGGTGCACTGCACTTTCATTGTTGGACCTTTTTGATGTGCAAAGGCTCCTTTGATGAGACCCTTTTCTCAAACAGTGCAAGCATGCTATTGCCCCCTCAAATATAGGCAAATAGCAAAGATCACTTTATTGTGTTTACAGCACTCTCACGGAATAATAGCAACAGTATCCAAACTCAAATTGATATTAATATGGTTTGCGTTAAGAAACTGGACACCTTATCAACAAGAACAACATGTTTCAGCTGACTTTTAAAAACAAAGCCGTCTGATGAACACACGATTACTATTCATGAGAGTTTATGTTTCTTAAACAACCGAACTGATATTGACAACGGTGTTAGTTCTATAAATTGCCGATTTCCGTACGAGTGGCTGTAGATCGCCTCCCCATTCTCTGGTGTGCGGGAATTGCTTTTCGCCGCGCGTATAAATGCCTTACAGTCAATCTTATCTTCAGATACACTTCTGGGCATTTACTCGCGTCGCGCAGTGCGGCTGGAAGGAGTGACAAAGTTCAGCCTTTATTGACAGAGCGCAGCCTTGCAGTAGATACACCAACAATCCGAGCTCTTTACACACTATATGACACAATATGCATGGGAATGTACCGCTCTTAAAACGTGTAATCGTCCCCTGGCTGGTGCCGCTTCTCCTTTGTTAGTGTTCTTTACTTACATGCCATTGTTCTCATAAGCCGAGGTGTTGAATAATGCCTATCTTTCTAGGTCAGGAGCTCCCGAGGTCAGGTTTGGCTCTGGGTTGGACTGGGAGATGCCAGTCACCATGGTGCAATGGGATGACTTATTTTATAGTGTACTACCAATAGTATAAATTGGCAAAATGTATATATATTTATAGACTCGCCGATGAATAGGGATTCTTTACTTCTTTACTTACTATTCTTTATACCTGGACACCCTATTAAGGAAAGGGAAACAATTATGACTTGTTTGGATTGGTTATATTTTAAATAGGAATAGCCTTGTGACCAAGGGCTGTTATGCAACAGTTTAAAATAGAGTTCCTCAGAGGCAAATATAATTAAATGAGAGTAAATGGGGGTTGGGGAGGGGCTTTTGGGGGTATGTGGAGGAGAGTACGCCATGGTCGGTCACTAGCTGACTGACTGCAGGCCACTCTGAGGCACGCAGCTGGCACTGGATGCTAACGGTCCAGCCCTGCACGTAATGCGTATAGAAAGCGATCGACTGAAGAGGTGGTCAGCAGAATGTGATACGGAGGACAGGATGAGGAACTGCGTGATCTGGGGGAAATGTGGGCCCATGCGGGAGGCTGAGAAACTATATTCTCATGTTACCCAAACAATGGCGGCGGTTCTGTAAGTGCTTTAAAGCAGAGAGAGGCCACGTCTGCGCGAGTCCGTGTCACGCTTTGAAGACGGCATCGTTATGATCGTAGAGATGTTTCAGCCGGGTCCCTATATCCACAACACAAATAATTATTTGAACACAATTTCTAAGATAATCTAAGAATAATATCCTGTAATTTGATGGTGCTGACTGATGTAAGCGGTGTAGGAGGCTTGGAAGAAAATGTAGTGTGATATTTGTGTTTTTTCTTATTTAAGGATAATTATCTTTGCTTTATACTTTGTTGACAGTCAATACAACTGGCCCAGAGTGTTCAAACGACTTAGCCATTTTAATGGCCTCTATGAACCATGTGTAGAATGGCATTTTTATGTGTGCAACTATTATGAACATAAAAGAATGAAACACTTCATTGTTGCAAAAAAAGCTGGGCCTTTGCATGCATGTATGCTTTTGTCCAACTCTGTTGTGACACGAAATATGTGCTTTCAGCCCGGTGCAGCGATGGTAATATCTCAAATGGGCAGGACTTCAGATGAAATAGAGGGAAATATGATAGGTGTGTGTAAAATAATTGAATCTGAAATTTTAAACCACCTTGAGTAATGAGCTCTGACACTACACCTTGCTATTTACCTCCCCCCACCCCACCCCCCCCTGCCTGAAGGTGGCGTTTAACCCCTTTTTTGTATAATAATGTTGACGTTTAAATAATGTAAAAGCTGTTAGTGTATGTGCCCAGGTGAATGCTGAGGCGCAGCTTACTGTAGGTAGCAAAACCCGGAGGATGCATTTTTAATGTGTCAACCCTAAAATCGGCCCACTGCCATGGACTGAATTTCCAAGAGTGAGATTTTAAATATGAAATAGCTGCAGCAGTAATGGCCCTCGCTTTAATAGCCGTGCTGTTAACGGAGGGACATTTTTTATAAGCGCTGGGTTTACATGTGCCTTTCATTTCTGAACTGCCATGCCGTGGAATGCTACCAGGTAGCTTTTTTGCTGCTAATTAAAAGAGCACTGGTTCTGCCTGCATGCAGAGTCAGGCAGGAGCCTTTATTTGTCCTTTGCGGTGTGCGTAAAGGTGGAAAAAGACGTCATCCTGCTATTTTATTTTATTGTTTTCTTTTCTTGAACATTGAATGGAGCAGATTTTCTGCGTGCACAGTTTACTAAGTACGGCGTGCGGGAGACGTTCCGAGCGCTTTATTACGGCAAACTGCTTGCTGCAATTTGTGGTCATTTGTAATTTGTAGGACCAGCCCTAGGGTTTATATGAATATGAATGTAGGATACGCAGTAATATAGACTGAGTCAGCACTGACAGGAAAAGGCACTACCACAGTACTCAGAGAATGTCTCCTAGCAGAAATGGTCAGAGAGAGTAAGTGTCTGTTTCATCCAGTGTGAGTTTGAGACAGCCCTCAGATTCCTTAGTATGGAGGCATGTCAGGGTAGATTTTTTTTCTTCTTTTTTAACTTGTTTATACTCTGTTTCTAATCCGTGGACATTATCAGATTAGGATCCTGGAGGGAATGGTTTCCTTTTAGGATGGCTTCATTTGCTCTGTTGTGCTTCTCATTATAAACAGCATCTCAAGGAGTTTCCCCTGCAAGCCGAGTTCTCCACTGTCCTACTGTAAAGGCCTCGCTTCTCTCTGCCTGAGTCGCCCGGTGTCTGTGGCCTAATTGCCCGTAATTGTTTGTCGTCGGCCCTGGGGCCCGTTTTTACCCGAGGTGGACCATCCGGGGAAGAACCACAATAGTGGCTGAAATTGTGGAGACACATCCAATTATTTGAGATGATTTTACAAATATCATACATTGGATGATTAAATAAGTAATTGGAGCAACAGTTGAATAAAGTTCTGCAATCACTGAAATTGTTCTCATACTTTTGGCCACTAGTGTATTTAACCAGTGCTATTTTTTTGAGAATGCACACTTGTACCCTTGTACACCCTCGCACATACCCCAAAAGCATTCTTTAATCAGCCTTGATGAACTTCACAGGGAGTATCGCTTCAAAAGCCGCACACAAAGGCGGGTACTTGTGAGCCGCTGTGAATGTGGAGTCGGTGCAGAACGCTTCTGGATTCCGTTGCAGTCGGCTATTTGCGCGCCCATTGAAACTGACCAAGAGTTTTCTCAAGAGGGAGATTGTTTCTGCCTGCCTTATGTCATTCCTCACCGGAAGGCATTTGAAACAACCGGGTAAAAATACAGTGACCGAATGTATGGTATGGGAGTAGGAGGAGCCTGTTAGTTAATGTGGAACAGTGAGAGAGGTCGTTGTGTTGCGGTATCCCTCTCACACTACTAAGTCAGCTGAACTGCAAAGTGAAAAGTTTACATGGGGCTGAGATTTCACTATCTGCCAAAGTGCGCACAAGCAACTAAGCTCTCTTTAAAAAACATATGCAATTGTTTTCTTGCCATCGCAAAACCAATAAAGGATCTCTGGAATGTCTTTGGTGTCCTTGTCATATTTCATCCCATATTTCATTTGCATTATATCGGCCGCAACCCAAATTTGAGAGGCGGTTATTGCGGATGGATGATTGATCACATCTGCCGGAACACGAGCAAATTACAGTTAAATAATCTGTGATTTCACAACCTCGTCTATTTTTAATTTAGTGTGTTCATACATGAAGGCCTCATAAACATTCCTGAGTCATTTCATGGATTTTACCCTTAAATGGTAAGATAAGACGCCGTTGTAAGATAATATGTATGGAATCAGGTTATGTGACTAAATTCTTTATGAATATACTGAATATTTTATGTTGTTAAAAAACAGTGTATTTTCATCTCTAAATGCACACTATGGACTAGCTTGTGCACATTCTACTCTGGTTACTGCAGATTTTTGTTTTATTTGATCACAAAGACCCACAGTCTTTACATGCAAGAGACAAAGTCCTTTGTCCTCAATCCAGCCTACACATGCAGGTGTTATATAATTATTTCTGCAGTCTGAGTTTACATTTTAAAAATGGCCTTTGTATATTGCTCTGCCTTAAGCTGTTTGCATGCATTTTCACTCATTTCTGACAGCCTGAATTATATACTGTAAAAATGTTCAGTGTCTGCAGCCAGCTCTTGGAGAAGGAGAGCCGCTATTGTTGCTGAACATCGTTTTAGGCAAAAACTGAATTAATTTAATGGAACAATAGAACACACGTGTAATAACAGCCAATTCCTTTTGTGCGTGGGCTTTTAGAATGTATTTCTTGTATGTCATCTAAAAATAAAATTTTCATATCAGATTCCATTTCACTCTCATCACATTGGAAAATCAATTTAGCACATCAAAGCATACAGAAACAGAACAGTGACTGAAAAATACTGACCAGCAGAGGGACGTATCCATCTTACACTGTCACAGTACATTAACTATGATTGTTTGATTACTTTGCAGTTTAGTTTGGCCATATATATATGTATGGTGGATTTCAAAATATGCCCTCAGTAATCAGCAGGAAGGTAATTCCATTCCGGAGGGCTGTGCATTTTGTACCGCGTTTCATGATTGCATACTAATTGCAACGTATGATAATATTATATGATTTATAACATAAGCTCAAGGACAACATTGCTCACAGGAGAAAAATCAGCGGGTTTTGTTCTCACAGTTTGACGGAGAAGCACTTTGTAGTGAGTCATTTCATTTGCTGATATAAAATAATACTTTGTCAGAATGCATTTCAGTGTTATCTCCCTTAATGTTTGACCAGCGTAAAGGGAAGTGTATAATCGTGTAATACACAATGTGCTCCACTGGTAGCAGTATAGAGTTTTATTTAATGACTTGTCATTAATTTATATATTATCTCCAAAGGAGGAAAGTGCTGACGCCGTTTTTCGTGATCTCGCCGTCTGAATCATTTGGTAAGGTTAAGCCCATTAAAAGCCTCGGGAGCTGGAACGCATGCTTAACACAGCCGCGTTCCGAATTCAGAACACGGTTTTAACGGCTCAGGAGTAACACTGTAGGAGTCCTGTACAAACAGAGTCATGCTGCAGGAAAGAATGCCTCTCTAATTACCACATGCACCGCTCATGTGAACCTATTTTATGTAAATGAAATACTATAACGAGCAACAGTTATTCAGACGGAAGGCATTCATATTTCAAAACAGCTAAAATGTTGAAATAACATGATTCATTCAGTCATGTCCTTCGACGAAATGTGAATACTATTGAATATTGCATGTCTGTAAGGATGAATAGACAGGCAGAATTTAATGAGTTTGCACACAGGGGTTTGCGCGCGCGCGCACACACACACACACACACACACACGCGCGCGCGCGCGCACCCAGACACAGAATTCAATTTTTCCCTAAGCTTTCAAACTCCAAATGCTTCCAGCAGCAGAAAAAAATAGTGAAAGATTAGGCTATCAATCTGGTATACTCATATTGTCACCAACAACGAGAAATCCATGCTGCACAGCAGATGCTGAAACACACAATCTGTAAACCAAATTATTTGCAGCAGCATTATCATCATTTATTATTACTCTGACATTTTAAGCAAACAGGACTAAAGGCAATATTTGAGTACTGCTCACATAGCTGCACTGAAATATTCTTTTGATGTTCTGGTGGGAATACATTGTGAGTATAATGCATGATAAAAGCTAGGCAGGTCGCAGTCAGCAGTCCCTATGACAATGGAAAATGGAAAAGATGCTAAAGATTAATATGGCTAAATATATAATATATAGATGGCTATATACAATCCACAAGTAATAGCATAAGATATATATATCTTATGCCATTAATTGTGGATGTGGGTGTATATATATATATATGCACACATGTACTTACTATATATATCTATATATCTGTATGTATGTGTTATATATATACACACACTCGCACACACATATGCAGTATTCCTGCAATGTATATATAGATAATAGCAGGAATACTGCACTGCAGGGGCAGTCCTTTCATCCCATAGTGTCAGTGTGTCACTGTCTGATGTTTTACATCTGCGGAGTGATTGATGGCCCGTTGAATACACTCGCCACTACCCTCTCACCGCATCAACTAAAGCATTACTTTACAATGATTAAGTAAGATACATCTACTGACAGTCAGCGTCACAATGAAAGGAAAGAAAAAAGAATACTCTGGCGCTTAACCTCTCAACTGGTTTGTGCGTTGGTGTGTAATCATGATTAAAATATACAAATTACGTTACTTACGATACGCATAAAGTGTTTATGTTTTGGAAGTAGCAGTAACATACACATTTTTAAACCTGATTTCATCAGAAGTCTTATTACTATACTGAGAATTGGAATCCATAAAAATTTGAAGCTGAAAAGATTGGCTTATTGTTTATGCCAATGCCTGGCACACCACCCTGTTGTGTTTTAGACCGTACTTATGAAATACTCTGATATCATTCAATAGCCATTCCCCTGTGGGGGGGGGGGGGGGGGGCGGGGGCGGGGGGGCGGGGGGGGGGGGGGGGGGGCGG
>JAODKN010000042.1:10689907-10709541 GCA_026774425.1 Petrocephalus zakoni
CAATTTTTTTTTATATTTTTTTCTTTTCTTTTTTTTTTTTTTTTTTTTTTTTTTCTTACACTCATTTCTTTTTTTTTTTTTCTTATTTAATTTTTTAATTTATAAAACAACACAAATACAAATCTAAACCCCCCCCCCCCCCCCCCCCCCCACCCGGCAGCCATAGTAGCATTGTTAATTTTAACCTAAGGGCACCCAGTGTGTTTGTGAAAATACAATGTGGTCTTTTTATGTTCCTTTGTGCCAAGCCTTCCCTCCCCGGGATGACTAATCTGTTATCACTGCCAGCCAATCGTTTCACATTGAGGTTGGGGTTGTTGCAAAACTCTAAAAACCTTCCTTAAACATTAAACATCTTGGTGCTGCACGCTGTAGCCTACATCTCTGAGACTAATTAATCCCTTATTTGGCACCAGATCTCTAATGACATTCTGCTTGCTAATCTATTTTATTTAGTCATAGGAAGCCGCACGCTGGTAGAATATTGTGTGCATGAGTATTTAATTATTCACTAATCAAATTCCTCTCAGTTGCAGCCTTATCGCAATATCTAAAAAAAAAAGGTGGCATTTCATTATTGAGCTG
This sequence comes from Petrocephalus zakoni, assembly GCA_026774425.1. NCBI lineage: Eukaryota > Metazoa > Chordata > Actinopteri > Osteoglossiformes > Mormyridae > Petrocephalus > Petrocephalus zakoni. Next base: position 10,690,493 of record JAODKN010000042.1, read on the forward strand.
ATTGCTTGTAAGATAGAGCACTGCATACACTGGATATTTCATTACCGCCTAAGCGGGCGTGGTGTTCTATAAAATCCACCTTGATAAATCTCGGTGCATCCAGCCGGTTTCCTGCACATTGCAACGGCCAGACAAGGGCGCCAAGACCTTCCGCCTCACCACTGTGGTGTCGGGCAGCGGGCTGGAGCGGGAACCGTGTGGGGATGATTTGCACGATTGACTGGGATCTCTGGAGTTCTACTTTATTCCAAAAAAGTGGCAACAGACTTGCAATCCCCCCCCCCCCCCCATACCTGTGACGAGTTGCTGTAGTGACCCCGCCATACCACCCTTGCTGTCGAGTGTCGATCCTCGGAGGGGCAGTCATGACTGATGGTGCCAGTTGGGTGCCCTGAAGGGTTTGGGTTCATTATGGTAGTCATGTGTCGTTCCGTCACCATTTCCTCCTCAAGTATATGTTAATCCAGCAGCCTACAGTCACCATACACTTCCCCCGTCCATCGCTGCTCCCTCGCTACGTGTTTCTCAGGAGAAGACTTCAGTATAGATACAGTGTCATTTGAGAATTAGTTTAAATGCACTTTGATCTGCTCCCAACTATATAAATTAAATGTGTTACTAGACAAGTGTTTTTTTCCACCATATCCACAAAAGGAAGCCTGGTTTGAATAAAAAAAAAAAGATAAAATTGTGTGATATGCATTCATGTTCTGTGTGACGGGCCTTAGAATTATGAATGATGTATTCTTTGGACAGTAATTGAAAAGGCCTGTCTAGAAGTGACTGCAAATGAAGAAATCGGCACAATAGTGCATTGATAATATACTATCTTGTTATCCTGGCCGTCATCTAATCCCTCCTTTGTGTCAGAGTCTAAATGCTCTTTAATTGGTTTCATTGAATAATGCCACTATTCTCTGCCACTCATCCTGTCCTCTGGAAATTCTAATCATTTCACCCACTCAGATGCTAAAGAAGGGGAGCAGCCATTGTTTAAAGTGCCTTGTTAGAATTTCATTTTCATTTCACGACGCGCGGCGTGGAGTTAATCGCCCCGACGCCGGCGTTTTGCCGGCCGCTCGTTTGACGGCCACGTCAGGAGCTGGTGCGTCTTAGAAAAACTGGCTGGCAAAAAAAAAAAACAGTAAAGGGGAAGAAAAATAAATATTCCGTTCACAGTATCTAATGAATGTGCATGATGGATAGACTCCCGAGCAGAGCGGTGCACTTTGCATTCAACTTCTGTTGTGCCTTTGGTTATTATCAGGTTTTGTGTGTGTGTGTGTGTGTGTGTGTGTGTAGTACATTATACATGGAGAGCCCAGGGCGTATCTTAAATAAACACAATACCGATAATAACGATACATTAAAAAAAAAAACCTAGCTAGCGCAGAACTGACATTTGCGGCATATTTACTTATTTATTGTGGGGGGTGGATTGTATTTATTGTATTTTAGAGTATGATGCTGTGGATAATGTCATGTCTTCCTAAGCGGCACGTCGTGGGAGGGAGTATTAGGACGCTGTTTATTTTAAGCCTTTCCTGCAGTTGTAACGATGGTGAAATAGTAGTGTAATGACGCCCTCGGCTAGAGGAATCCATTGAACGATAACTCCTTATCACAGAACAAAGGGAAACGGATTTCTCTCAAATACCACCCCCCCCCCCCCCCCACTCTTTTCTGTTTGTGAAGTGGTACGGCTGAACGCGGGGGGGTGGGGTGGAGCAGGGAAATATTAAATTATGTATTGCGTTGTAATGCCTATAACAATGTATTCCTTTCTGCAGGGTTAAACGCAAATACATATAATTCGGCTGACCCCCGCTCACATCCTGCCGTGCCGTATTGTGCCCATCTCGGATGCTCAATTCCTGCATCTCATAACTGATGCATTTTTTTTTCTCCCGAAAACAAACCATTCATGCCCGCCTGCGTGCATGGGGGCTGCATCCAGCCAGTTGTAGTAGTTCACTTCAGCCCCCTTGTTGAATAAGGGTTTTTGTGTATTTTTTTCGTATAACAGGGGCAGCTTTAAAAAATGCAGATTGGGGCTCTTGATATTCGCAATTGTATATATAGAGAAGTGCAGCTTCTGAGGCTTAAACATAAACCTGCGGGGGGGGGGGGGTGCAGTGTACTGGCGGTATACACTTCTGAGTACATGCTGTTACTGATTACTGGGCACTGTTTTGCTTTCCCGCTGTAATAGTCAAACAAGGTAATGGATTTCAGTTCAAAGGAATTCACAAAGGAATAGCATGGATCTCTATTCTGTGCAGATAACCCATTTCAGCTGTTCTGTGTCAACTCTTTATAAACTAATTTAGTTTCTAATTTTACCCACTACCCCATTAGTTTAAAACAATAATGGTTTTCTGTTACAGACATTTATTGGTTCATTTGGCGGAGGGGAGTGTATATCAAACGAAATGCTTATACTAGCACTGGCTGATGTATCGGCCGTGTTTTAAATAGTAATCACTTTAGGCAAAGGAACAAGTTTGGCATGACAAATTTTGTATAATTCTGTCATGTATTACAGAAGCTATTAAATGCAAACTTTGCAATCTCGCAATCAATAATACCGACAGTTTAAAACTGAAGCCGTGCCAGCAATATAAAAATCTCCGCCGTGTCTGGTTGCTAGGGAGCCCCGATCTGAAAGCAGAGGAGCTTAGACAAATGAAATAATGCCCGGTAATATAAATCATCAAAAAAGGGCGTTTTAAAAATGACACCGGGTGTATTTCGCAGAATGCCTTGCGCTGCGTTTCGCCCACAAAGATGGCGAAGTTAATACCCCGAATGGGGTTTGAAGCGCTGCCTGTTCCGCTGTATTGCAAATCCTTTAATGTTGTTTATTTCTTGGCATCCAAGGAACAATCTCAGAAATGTAACCAGGAGGCAATAAGTGGCACGTTGGACTCTTTTTGGTAATTATTCGTGCAGTGGTGTGTGTGTGTGTGTTTTCCAGGCGCATAGTTTGAATAGAAAGCTTCCTGTGGGTTTCTGTAACCTTTTTTTGAGAATACGGTATGCTTTGAAGAGTTTTCAAACACGCTGTGAAAGAAAAAGCTCGTCGGACTTCTAATGGCTCTTAATGAACAGATCTGAAGTGAAGAGGAACTTTTCTTGGACTGGCTTATAGGCAGGGTCCAGACAGCTCGCAGAGAAGTGTGGCTGAGCACATTAAAATAGTTTAATAAAGACAGGTTTATTTCTCCTATCAGCGTGAAACCTTCGCTGAAAATGCGGTACCTGCCCATTGTTTTCACTTATTGGCAGCTCCCTTTTCCTGATATAATGAGAAACGGCGTGCCAACTGCTAAATGTCACATCTTTTATCAACAAGGGTTTGATGTTGAACTTGTGTGTTGCCTGTAGTCTTACATGTGTTAAAAAAACCCTCATTAATTCAACTGTAAAAACCAACAACCTTGCTCTGTTAAAGTAATTAGAACAGTTCACTTTCGGATATCCCTTTTTTTTTGCTTTAAAATATTTTATGTGCTTTGATTTTCTGTTGAGCCAAAGCTTATGGAATGGAATAGTCTTCCTTGGATGATGCCGTGCATTTCTGCTTGCCAGCTTCTCAAAGAGTGCTCTAATGAGATGCTCAACACAATGGATAATCCGTGAACGCTGCAGAAGTGAATGTGTAGTGAGTAATCTGAGTCAATGAGCTATCTCTTTGGAATATTTACCGGAGAGCACTAACGGGCACTAAATGAGTTCAGGTTATGCATATCGACAAAGGAGGGGGAAAAAAGTGCTGCTCACATCTTGCAAAACACAAGACATGAATGTGGTTTTTCGGTTCTTTGTTGGCTCTCGGCAGCTATACCCTTCACCCCAAGGCAAGCAGACGAGCGGACAAGGAAATCCAAATTTAAACAAACAAAATGTTTCTGTTAACAAGTTGCAAGAGAGATCCAATCTATGAGGAAAATGCATTTTTTTTTTTTTTTTGCTGTTGAAAGTATTTTGTAACATAATTACATGGTTGTGAAATTCGGAGATATGAGCAACAGTTCTTGAGTTTCGTCTTTATTTTAGAGCAAGAGTTTTGTCTAGTCTAGAGGCAAGGGGGGATACATAGGAGTTACTCATGGCTATATTTTCGCATTTCACGGAGCTAAATATATTTCTGACCCAGGAGCTAGAAAAAAACAAGAATCTATAAAGAACAAGAGGAGAAGCAGAAATTGAATGTGTTGAGCCGGAGTGGCTGAGGGGTGAAGATACTGTATTGGGACATGCTTGTTTTTCAGGGTGGGGCAGAATGGAAGTGTATTTTTGTAGCATGTGTTTGACTTTCGCAGAGGACGTATATGATGTGGTGGTAATGTACAGCAGCAGGATAGCACTGCCGGCTTTATGAGCAAGATTTATTTTGGCTTTTCACTGCCATCCTGAGATATTCCTAAACACATATTTTGACGTTTATAATCTCGGGATAAAATTACACTGGTGCTGCAGTTTTCCATCCAGATAACTTTCATATAAGGCACGCAGTAAAATTCTGGGACTAGGGCACCTTTGTTGTTTGCTGGATGTCCAGCTGTGGAGTACTGAGCACGTCACTAGGGCCTGGAACGTGGAAGCCCATCTTCCCTGATCAGAGAACATGTGAAGCTTAGCCAGCAGATTTCATAGGCCGATTCTGCAGCCAATCAGTGCATACCTGTTTTCTCAACAAAGGTTGCTTGTGGAGAGCACAGAGGGAAAATTGCATAATGTGATTTTCCCCAGCCTGTAATGATAGTGCAGCCCCAACCAATTAAAATGCAAAGATAAGAATTCCTTTATTTAGAAGTGGAAGATTTTATTAGGAAAATGGCTATGAAGCGGAAGGCCCTTAGTCACTTCCTCTAGTCTGTTCGCACAGCGCAGATCTAATCAGATAACCCCCAAATGGATCCTTCTGAGTTCGGTTAAGATCAACGCGACTCCTTAGAACCTTGAACGATTTTGACAACAACCTCAGCTGCCTGCCTTGCTCTTAGTAGCAAGTGTATGTTATTGTTAAGCCTTTTGTGAAAGCAGAGAGGCATGGAACAGGCGAGAACACCTACTGAACACGGCTGGCCTGCTGAATAAACCAACAAATAATGCGACGACTGTGAAAACTGTCAATGGATAAGCGACACGAATAATGAACCGGATATATCTGTATGGTGACCTGCAATGGGTCAGCACCCCAACCTGTGTTGTTCTCTGCCTTGTGCCCATAGCCTCCAGGACAACCCCCCCCTCCCCCGTGACCCCGAATAGGACAGGTGGTTACAGGAAATGGATGGATGTATTAGTGTGAGACCACACTTACATTTCTGATTTTTATTTTGTGTGCTCTTTCTGTATGAACTATGCTATATTTAACTATTAAAGATTTTTAGCAGGGAGGAAGTCATTACTCATATGACTTATACTATTAAAAGTTACCCCCGCTCCCCAGCCACAATAGGGAAGTATTTTGGGGCCATTGGTCACTGACCGATTACCTCTTCAGTCATGTATATCATTGCAAGGGGAAAAAAACAAGAAGATTCTCATAATACTCAACGAGGACTGTCAAAGAGGGCAACCTTGAGTTTCTTATACCCCCCCCGCCCCCATCTTCAAGGCTGTTTGTACAGGGACAGGGAACACAGTGGTAGGAAGAGAGGGGAGCAGCGAGCATGTAAAGGGGATATTATTCATGCGAAGGCCCAATTAAAGGATAAGCAAAATCAATAGGACATTTTGAGTACTTCTGCATTCATCCAGAGACATTAAAAAATAGATGAATTTCTGAAGTTCATTTCAAATCCTGTAGCTGTTACAGTCACGGATAGAAATACATAATTAACGCCGTTATATAACTGGATTTTTATATATCTTCTTCTCGGAAGAGGTAATGAAGATAATTTGATGGTGTATAAAAAGATATTGAAATCCAGTTTTAGGTTTCAAGAAAGCGAAGCGTTTTCTTTTGGGGTGTGATAGAGAGGAGTCAGTGGAAACTGTGTGCATGTTCTTAGCCTCTCAACACCACGTTCCCAGAACACGGGGCCACTCTGTGTCCCTGTCCTGCCTTTCCAGCCAGACCCCAGCCCTCTGACGTCTTTAGGCATGGTTTAGACCATAACAATAGATGTTAACTCCTGTCTTAGGAATAATTCTTTTTTTTTTTCACTGGGTGTTTAATGCCGTGTGATTGGCTTAACAATCGCGGGGTTTCTGGTTGAATCTCGGAGGGCCCAGCGCAGTGACTCTTGAAGCCATATTAACTGAGTTGACTTTCTGTTGGATGTAATAATATTGCTTCAGCAGCAGGGATTCCAGCGAGTCTTCAGGAGCCCATATTGTGCGGCCTAATCTATCTGTACTGAATGGCATGGCTCGCTTCCCAGATATTTTCGCTTTGCCAATCCTCGCAGAGAGCCGTCATGTGACAACAGCTGCTTTGGATCCACACAGAAAATTAAAAGAAGCCTACTAGGTTTTCCATCAGTTAACTGTTACATAAGACGGCAATCTGTGCGACTTTGCACTGTGATTAAAGTGCTTAATGACGAGCTTTGTTTAATTTTTTTTTTGTCTTTTTTACCCCTTCTTTTATCAGGTGAGGATGGTGAGGAGAAAAAAGTTCTGGTGCTGAGCTACCCGCAGTACTGCCGGTACCGGTCCATCGTGGCCCGGCTACGCGAGCGGCCCTCCTCCCTGCTGACGGACCATGTGGTGCTAGCGCTGGGCGGCATCGCCTCGCTCAGCAGCAGCACCCGTATCCTGTACTGCCGCGACACCTTCGAGCATCCCACGCTGATCGAGAACGAGAGCGTCTGCGACGAGTTCGGTAAGAGCGCCGGGGCGCCTCGCTTCCGCGCGGGACCCCAGCCGGCCGGTCGGGCCCCCCTGCTCGAGTCCGAGGAGAACCGTTCAGGCCATTTCAAGCCACATTAAATTGATTACGGTTAATCACCTGATGGACTAACAAACCAATGAGTATAATGGGCAGTTTGAAAATGACTTAAGGTTTAATAGCTAAAGCACCACATAATTTAGAGATTATGTGAAGACACACGGAGGGCTCTGACTGGAAGATCTCATGGGAAATGAGTAGACGGTGGTGGATTATCTGGCAGCACCTTCATGGACCATGCAGCCAATGAGAAAAGAGATAGATACTTTCAATGGGGCTGTGATATAGATGTACTCCGTCTTGACTGAATGAATCACAGTTGACCTGCCCTCATCTTTGACCTTATTACTGACAAGTACCATATTATTTGCATAATTACGTCATGCGGCCAACGATCTTTTTGACCCTCCAAATATATGCCGTGTCACTTATACAAAGCGAAAGGCTTCAATGCTATTATTTTGGGATGTTTTGCAAGGAGGTTTAATTAACTACTGACTAGCATAGTTATATGGGCCACAAAAGGTCAGTATTACACTTCGGTCATGTGTTCTGTGGTCAGAGAAACTGGGCTCAGAATACGAGAACAAGCCTGGTCTGACCCGGAAGTAGTCTGGTATGGTTCCGAGTCTTCAGTCATCGAAATGTAGTTGAAATTGTCGCTTAGCTGCTTGAATCCAGGAACTTATTTTAACAATTTAAACATGTATATAGCCTGTGGTGTGGTGTTTTTAAGTTTTTCTATGCTAAGTGGCTAATTTCATAGCATTATTAAAGCTCACCTACCCGCCCAATGGTAGCTAAGGGCTTGAGGCCTCATTGGGCAAACCATTCTCAATGGGGACTTAAACATTAATAGGGACGGTAGTGGAGAGCGCAATGCAAACAGATTCCCATGAGGTGAGCGAGGCAGTCATTGTCTTGGGTAAGTTTAATCTATGCATTTTTACACTCATTAGCTGACAATGATTTATGGCATTTGGATAAGCAGTGAAGTTCTTTTTTTTAAATTGTCATCTGCTTTTCTTTTTTGGTTTTTATAGTATGTTTCATCATGTTTTAACATGTAGTATAATTCTCGGCAATATTAGTGATAAAATGATTGGGGAATGTAATTTATTAATGCCTAGGGATAAGGCATGAAGTCACGATTCTTTTTAAGCATTACCACATGCTGTATTTATTTTATTTTGAACATGAAACAAATCTACGACAAATCTTTTATGCTTGGAAAGATGGCCGCTTGGCAGGAAATGCCCTGCGTCCAGATAAAGTGTTCTGACTCCAGCATTCGCAAAGCATGTAACAGGAGTTTAGCGCTCATAGCTTGTGAAACGAGTCCAGGGATGTTAGACCGAGAGCCGTTAAACTTTACAGGAAAGCAGGAAGACTAAAGCATACTTTACTAAGTACGTGATGCAAAACAAGTTATTACTCTTCATGCTTGCAGTTTTTTTTTCTTTTTTAATTAATCCTAAAGCCCTGCTTTATCGCTGGACTGGGTTTTGTGCTTTAATTGTGTTCCATGTGCATGTATGTTATGTTGTTGTCCCATAAGGACATACGGAATTTTAAGTTACTTTAAATGTAATCCTCAATAAGCTGGGCCCTGTGCCCGTAAGTACTGATAAACACACTCCATAGCCAGTAGGAAAGCATCTCCACTCGCCCTGACCTTTGGATCTCACTGGCCTCCTTACAGAAGCCTTAGACATCCCAGGCCCCATATATTTCCGGCGCACTCCGCCAAACGGCAGCGAATACGCACCGGCGAGATTACGGGATCCCACGATCCAAACTGCGAGGAACCCTGCGGTCCAAGTACAGATAACAAGTGAAAACTTCGGAATGAAATGATGCCCCGTGAACGTAATCAAGAGCCTCGTTAATTATTGAACTGAGTTTGTTGGTTGATTGTCAGTTGATTGCTGCGCTATTTTCTCTCCCCAAATCATTTCCCTTCTCTTTGCTGTACTGACTCAGAATCCTAAGAGAATGTGTTTTACATTGTTACGCTTTTTTTCAAAAGCAGGCATCTGTGAAGTGATAGAATAAAATATTTATATCCTGGTCCTTTTAATTAAAGTAGGGTTGTTATTAAGCTTTTGTAATTTGCGTGGTTGAGGCACTCTAGAGTGGAGTAACACCCTGAAATCCTTTAGGTTGTTAATTTGGTCGGTTTTTTCTTTTTGTCATGCATACAAGACTCTGATATGTTTTTGTCCATCTTTGTCTGCCTTTATCTATTTATTCAGTGGCCTTGAGAAATATATTTGCGCAAATTTAATGCAGACTGGGATATGCGAAAATAATTATGGACAAACCACTTCAATTAGCATGTCTAGGTTTTTAATGTTTTACAAACTAAACACTTTTTATTCTGTCCAGAGAAACCCTCTGTGACAAGAATGCCTTGTGTATTATTATAGTATGTTTTGTGCATAACAATGAAGGGTGAATTAATGATATCCTCTCAGCTAATGGAAAAGATGTGCGAGACAAAAGATCACACTGTTATCTTTCATCAAGAGGCCGTCTGTTCGAGCCTTTACTCTGAAGAGTGTTAATAATGTACACCTTTATAAATCAAATTATGGGACCATTACCTTTAAGTTACCTTCCCGCTGCGGCTTGAATAGCCCCATTTTGGAAAGCGTACATTCACATTTTATTTCCAGGATCGTTTCCTACGTGTATTTGCCACAAATATTGCCGTGAAAATGGGTCATTTGTTTTTTTTCTCTCTCTATGAAAAGGAGCGCACCGAATGGCATATCTCAACGATGTCGTCAGTGGGCTTTTTATGTAATTGCTGGCGACGTGTTTAACAAGCAAAAACGTGGCCTTGTACGGCTGATCGAGTGTTTCCAGCGCGGAGTCCAGCGCTAAGGGGGGGGGGGGGATGTTCGCCTTTTACATCGGCATTTCCAAGCTGCGCGCAAAATACGCGGCGCCGTTTAGGGAGAAGCGGCACGATGCCGCGGAGACGCCTGGAAGCCGCAAGGAAGTGGGCGAAGCCGCTTCTGCGAGAACATGTGGTTCGGGGAACATTTGAATAATTAAATACAGAGAAAAAGATCTATCATTCCGGTGTATGATCGCGGAATATTGTGAAACATCGGGCCCTGTGATATACTCTATCCCCAAAGGAAATAAAAATTAACTTTTTCTTTTTTTACCCAATTCCCCCCAGGAGAATGAAACAGCGCAAAGGCATATTCTCCTTCAATAAACCCGCGTACTGTATTTTGAAATCAGATTTTGGATTTCTGTATATTCACAGCAGATTTCTCCATACTATTTATAGTGTGCATTTCTTTTGACCACATGGGATATAAAATTGTCCTAGTTCCTGCTTTGAGGAAGAAAATGAAATAGCAGCGGTTTGTTTGTTTGAAACGGTGCTGCTTGCATTTGACTAAACATAAGCAGTTACTGGAGTGGGAACATTTCTCAGATTCTCCTTGTATTTGCCTTGGGTGGCCGCATACAGGTTATTAATAATATCCAGATGTTCCAAATAGATATATTTTTGTGGTGACCGGATGGACATTGCAGAATGCTTATTGCACATTTGATTCATTAAAACACAGATTGTATGAACGATTTGGTAAACAGTGTAAGGCGATTAGGCCTCCTGTGCATGGGACGAGAGGTAATTAGCCCTATTTATGTATATTTTAGTGATCCGAGAGTGAGACACGCCGATAAATCTCGGCTTTGGCTGCGAACGGCGTCAAATCGTGCCCAAAACTGAGATTATGTTCTTGTTCTTAATATACCATTTTAGGTATTACGTTGGATCATCTTTGATATTTTCCCTTTTCACTCATTTGCAGTCTGTATTGTATTACTTAAGGTCAGGAATTTCTAAACTGCCAGACGCATTATCCATTCATATCCGTGATTGAGAATTCAAGGAAAAACTGAAACGATGAAATTATTATTATTCTAGGCCCCCCCGCCTCAGTGGTCCCTAGGCAGAACTTTCCCGTGCAGTTCATTTCAAAGCAGAGGTACTTTTTAGAATCTGAAAGCGTTTTATCCCTGAATGATATTTGCATAATTGTCTGGTGAGATATTATTCCCATAATTCGTAATGAATAACATGCAAGCAGCCCGGATATGTATTGTAGAAGTCTCTGCCAGTAAAACAGCCTTGAGAAAAATCCTTCGTTGGGTTAAGTATAGCAGAGTTTCAAATAAAGCTGCACATGCATATAATTTGTGGTCGGTCCAGTAAGTCTGCGAGGTCACTGTTTTATCAGTTTTTCTAAATTCTTCATTGCTTAGCTTCACTTTCTTAAAGACTGGGTGATTTCAAGGTATTCATACTCGTGTGTAATGATTCCCAGTTGTTTGGAGCCATTTTGAAAGCAATCAGTCTGACATTTAAGACTGAGCTCTCCAGCACATGCGTAACGTACAATAATATGTGCCGCTCGGAACTCGTAAAGACAATACTTCGATGCGGTGATCCAATTTACAACAACTGTCTCGATTTCAAATGAATTCTCTCACATGTCTTGAGAGATCGTAGCCCCCCCCTCATGCCTGTTGCTGCTGACCTTATCCAAAACATCTTTTTTATGTTTTTAATCCTTCAGTATTAAACATTTACATTCCAGGGGTCTGTTAAGTGCTCTTAATTTTTATGTATATGTGGGGTGGAAAAAATAATAGCGACACCACATGAAATAGGGTTCTAAAGTAACTGAATCACAACTACAAACACAGTTGCAAAGGTGAGTCATATTAGGTTAAATGCCAGTAAGCAGTATGCGTCAGCTATGGAAGCAGTCTGATAGTGAGCACTTTGATATGTGAGTTTTCAAAGTAACATTAGAAGGCCCAAAAGAGACCAAATGGTCAACTTGCAGGTGTATTGGCCACAGACACTGCAGTTTTGTTTAATGTGTTAAGGGGCGATTACCAGGGTGAAGATCAAGACAACATGCAAACAAAGAAAAAAAGTGAAGCCGAAATGAGGAACAGTGGTGGCGGTTCAAAGGTCATCGTCAAGGATAGATGGGCATGGAAGGTGTTAAACATCATAAAAGTTTGTTGTTAAAAATTGCCGAAGCACTGAATCGGCACGTTTGTAACCCAGTCTTAACGGAAACTGAATGCCGTGATCCTGCTGGATTTAATGGCAGGGCTCGTGTTTGGAAACTGCTTGTAGCCAAGGCCAGTGTACAGAGACGTGTAACTGGGTGTAAGGAGCACAAAAACCTGAGCCCTGGAGGGATGAGAAGAAGTAGTCTGATGAGTCACCATTCCCCCTTTCTCCTGCCTTCAGATGGGCTTATATTTGGAGAAAGCCAACTGTTACACATGGGAGTTCGAGAATGATATAGGCACCCATCCTATGGGAGTCATTAGGCCTGATGATTGCTATGCCTGGTTATTTAAAAGGCGTGGAATATGAGACCATTTTACAGAACCTGATGCACCCTATGGTGCAAGAACTCTTCCCTCTCCCCTCGTTCCCACACTCCAAGATGATAATGCCCCCATATAAGCTGCTAAGGAAATTTAAGTGTGGTTTCGTGATCACCAGGATGAAGTCAAACACCTTCCACCAAGTCACTATATGTACATAATCTCAATGAATTGCTCTGGATTCCAATGGGTTGGCGCCCCATCCTGGGTTGTTCCCTGCCTTGCATAGCTTCTGGGATTCCCTGTTACCCTGAGTGGGACAATCAGGAACAGAAAATGGATGGATGGATGGATGGTTGGATGGAATGTTCTGGACTGTAGAGTGAGAATTTGATTTCCATCTTCTTCATTCTTCAAAGAACTGAGAGACTTTTCTTCTGGAAGAGTGGTCCACTATGTGACTATAGTCAAGGACTTTCTAAAAGGACCAAAACCCTTCTGAAGCCAAAGGGCGGCCCTTACTTCTCATTAAATCATTGGTATTAATATACTTTTAGTGTTCTTTTAATTTTGGTCACCCCCTTTTATATATAAACATGAAACTGCTGTATATTTATTTAGCATATATAGTTTCTGGCCACCGTTACTCTGTGCCGGCAGAGATGTCATGGTTTCCAGTAACTGTTTGTACTACATTACGTCAAATTAAAACCAAATTTTCTATTATTCCTCTTTCGGCACTTGGCGCCCTTGCAGTTCGGCGCTCTGACAGCTGCGAGTTATTTGAAATACTTCATTGGAGTGGGGAGTACCCGCTGTGTGGAAGGCTCAGTGCTGTTAAACTCATAGGGAGGTATGATGTAATCAGTGTTACCCAACGATAGTTTGTGAACCAACCCAGAGTAAAAATAATCTCCCCTGGATTATCCAGCGTAATTGAATTGACCCTCTATGTCAGTGCTGGCCTCTGTCAAGCCTCTCAGCTGACGTCGCTTGGCACAGCACACCTTCACCATCAGCCGCGATTTTCTCAGAAGTGATGCCGCGCCGCGCCTCGAGCCTCGTCTCCCGATGCATTTATTTGCTTATTTAAAACAGTGTCACAGATTTCTTTGTTAGGATGTGTTAGGCTTGACATTTGAGGTTGCTTTATTATTTTTAGCACTATCCTCTGTGATTTGGACTAATTACATTCCTGCCTCTGCCTTGGTAAACGAGCTCATTCTTGGCGACGAATCCTCCGGAGGTGGGATGTCACACCTCTTGCTCAGAAGTATTCCTTTGCTCTCGAGCAGGAACGCTACGTATCAAGCCGCGAAACGGCTCCCTCTCTAGTTATTGAGTAACGTTAGACATCTACCTGTGATGGGCGCCGATTTGGAATGCCGGGCTGGTGAAGAAAATATTGAGCTTGATTCCCAGTCTCTTGTATCCCCAGCAGACTACTTACCGGGGAAAATAAATAATTCATATGAAAAAAAAAATGGAACCTTCCTTTCCGTGGCCCAGAATAATTGTTATACGGCGCGAGGAAGAATTTTCGCAGCACAGGCTGGGGTCTGAAACAAAATGTCACTTAAAGCTTGATACAATATTTGATTATCGTTTTCAAATTTCATCCGGCTCCCCGCGACATTGTCCGCCGGTCGATCTGCTGGGACCGTCTGCGGCACGTGAGCCCCTCTGTAGCCGCGGTGATTTATTAGCTGGCTGACATCCATGCACTCCTCTCTATAAACATTTAATGAGTCAGCGTACACAGATCAGAGGGAACACACCAAAATATCCGATAATAGGTTTAAAGCGAATAATGTTTCAAGGACTTTGTCCGCCATCAGGAAAACATTACTTCCCAGTTATGCGCAAACTGAATTGCCTTTGTTTTCCATATTTATTTAGGTATTTGTTTATTTTTCTCTCACTGCCCAGTCGGTAATTATTCCAGTGGGTGAGGTTCTTAGGAATGTGCTGGGTAGAGACGGGTTGCCTGTCCTAAGACCGAGAAGGAAGCTTTTTTTGTGCCGGGGAGAATGAAGACGTCAGCGTTCTAAGTGAGTCACGTACGTGTGTGAAGTCATTGTTTTGATCAATTTAATGTTTCATTTATATGTCGGTGCCTCTCATCGCTTACAGCTGTAGCCTTGTGTGTTGCCTTCTTCCTCATTTTGGATAGTCGTTATCGATCGGCTTGTTACAGCAGGAATCGGCCTATACCATTGGATGGATATCATATACGGTTTGACCCGCCCGTTTGGCAGCGTGGGGCTGTAACGGAAGATGGTATCTGAGAATAAATATACCAGCCATGCCTCAGATCAGCTTTAATGACTTAGCAGGAACCGAGTGAAGTATTTAAATTTTAATAAAAACGACCATATAGTAAAATGGAATCGTAAAGATAATTCATAAGATAGCATTATCTAGAACAGATAGTGTTAACGATAATACATACAGCCGTTTCCTGTAAGCGACACAGAGCCTGATACAGATACCTCTGTACTTAGCCCCACCCACCAGTTTAGTTTTACGTTGCTTGTGAGATTAATGAAAGGCAAAGTTTTTTTTTTTTTTGTAGCGTTACATAACACTCCCGATATGTTAATGATACATTAATGACACCCTCCAACAGCCTGACACACAAACAACCATTTCTAGGTCAGCCGTGAGCTTTTCGCATCGTGTGAGTCATCGAAGGGCCACGTTTTCGCCCCTCCAAAAGCCAAAAAGCCCAGCAGCCATCACCGTATTGTTTTTTTAAAAATATTCTAATTTTCTTGGTTTTCCTGTTCGTATGGCTAGGCGGTTATTGCATTGTTTATCTTCTACCACCTGCTGTTTAAGAGAGGAATGGAGGAATGGAGGTTCAGAGGTCAAAGTTGTGTTTGTGACATTGTATTCTGGTAGTGGGCGGGGCCTATGCTACTGTGACTCGCATTTACAATGTAGCTGTGACTCTAAACACATCACAGCAGCATCCCACGGGCTACTGTATTCACTTAGGACAGAATGCCGTCAACGTTCCAGAATACGATGTGTATTTAATCTCCCTCACTCTCCCTTTTTTAATGTCCCACACTTTTCGCCGTCCGATTTATGGAGTGGCCGTGTTGACGCTGACTGGATCATTAAGTTAATACCGGCAGCTTATGTGCCATTAAGGTTTGTTTTGCTTTCCTTTTGCTCGTGACCCAGTTGAGCCTCAAGGGGGAACCTGCAGACTGTGGCCTGTATTGTGTCACGATGACGTGTCTATTCTACTTAGACAGGCATTGTGTGAATCACGATGCTCTTTGTAGGTTTCACTGTGATTAAAAAAAAAAAAAAAAAACTGAGCAGTCATGGTCAAAGACTGAATGGCATGGCACCCAGTCGTAACCAGATAGCTGCATAGCTTATTATGAACAAAAAATAATAATAATTAATAAAACGTCCTGTTGACGTTATGTGAAATCCTCACGTCTTCTCGTGGGCCCGTACTCACTGGTAAGTCAGCACGCCATAATATCATTGAAGGTCATTAGGATTAAGGCAGTCAAACCTTGCAGTTTGAAGAATTACAGCAGAGACAACTTAAACACAATTAAAGCCTGAAATGGGTAATCAAAACAGTGATCACGGGTGATTATTACATATACCCCTGGACAAGGTGTTTTGTGACATTTCTACGTTGTGTCAGTTCTGTTTGTATTGCATTGTTGGACAGTTTCCAGTGTAGTTAAACACAGCTTTCTTGAGCGGGCAGGAACTATTGTAGGTAGCTACTCATATTTCACTGGGTTCATTATTGTAAGCTGCAATCTTTCTACAATTACCGGCATAAATGTCACCGCCACCCAAACTCTGGGGCGCCGAATCGGTTCCTGTGCGAAAAACCTACCAAGCTAATTCTAATATACTGAGGATTAAATCACTGTAAGGCTTTCGCTTAGCAGTGTGGCTACTGGTTTTTAGCTGCTGGAGAATCATCTCAGATTGTGGTTCTTGACATCCAGCTTGTGAGCCGGCGTCATCTTCATAAGGATGCTTTTTCTGAAGTGTCTGTAATGATAGGGTCCAAATTTTTGGTGCGGTTTGGCTTGACATGGTTTGGTTTTGATTAGCTCGTAGTCCTAGCTAACAGAGCGACTGAATGTGAATCCGCGGATAAGCAAGGAGAAAAAAGCATGGCAGATCACTTTAAACGGCTTGAAAGGCTACTGGAGAGTTTTGTCATCTGTGGACTATATTTTAAACACGGCTGACTTGCTGAGGGTGGTGAATTCGCGGCTGGTGGCTGAGGGATATTGTAAGCTACTAAAGGACCTGCAACAGTCTTTTCCTGGAGCTTGGGAAAAAAAAACACACCATCTTTGTCATTTTGACCTTAAATTTTATTTCCCGTGAGTGTCACCAAGCATGCCTGTCTGTCAGGCTGATAGATGATAGGACACAAATTAGAATCCCTTCCTTTCATAGAGCTGGCTGCCTAACAAAGCTACTGTGGGAATTACTATGGTTTGGTATTGTTTTGGCACCCTTTGTAGCATTTAGATGCATCCTAAATGGTGCCTCACGTTTTGCGTTAGATCTGGTAGGACAAGGTAAGCCCACTGTTGTACCCTTGAGCAAAATGCTGGATTTCTCCAGCTGTATTAATCAGTAAAATACTACACACTTTGGGGGGGGGGGACGGATAAGCTAGGAAGTAATATATAAAAGGTAATAACATATTAGCTTTCCGGCAACGTATTGACTCAGTCCCTGGCTGGTTTCGGCCTAGGTGCACCATAAATCTCCTAATGAAAACCGACTCCCCTAATGAAAGTAAGTGGGTGAGCAGAGGGCCCGGCGAGAGCGATCGGACTCCTCGCGCCTATCGCCACGAGCCGCGTGCCCGTTGCAGGCCGCCCCGCAAACGCCACCCACTTCATGCGTGATATTTCATACGTTATTCCAGCGCTGAGCTCCGGCCCGCAGCTCCTCCGTTTGTCTTCCGCTGGGTTTTTTCGTTAATGCTCTGAGCAGACTTTTGTTGCCGCTGCATGCCATACTGACATCGCGGTGGCTCAGAAGATGAATTTTCTTCCTTTCATGTTTTACTGTAATTAAATGTCATTACGCTGAGTGGCTTGGGCAGCTACGAGATTAAAAAGGCAGCGAATTACACAATAATTGCTCTTTGTTTGGTATATAAACACTATATGTTATTTTATTGTGAGCATTTCTTATTTATTAAAATGAAAAATGCAGAGGCTTTCCTTGGACTGTGGGGCTTCAGTCTGTTATGAGTTGACATAGCGCATTGCCAAACATGCTGAAATAATGGAATACCAGTTTGAAGTGGCAAGCAATTGCTGTCTTAATGGCTCTCCAGTTGGGTTAAACAATTAGCTTGTGCGTCCCCTGTCATTTTAAGGGGAGGACTATTGAGCTACATCGTATGTCATATTGAAGATGAGACTGAGTAAAGGCAGTGCCCTGTATCATGAAGACTTCTCCTGCAGAAGCTGCCTCTGAGAGAAGTCGCTGTTTCAAATTAGATGGTGGTGTTGATGAGGGGAGCAGCCTGGTTGAGTTTAGTCATTTCTCGTACGTGTGTATGTGTGTGTTTTCCTGGCAGTGCTTGTGCAATTTCCAGCTAGAAAAAAAACCTACATTTGAATTGTAAAAAATGCAATACAGCACAGCTCAGAGGCAACAGAGCTTTCTGCTCAGATCGTATGCAGGGTGACATCACTAGCCGACCGTCCTCGCGCCTACGAATAAAAGGGGAAGTAAGAAAAAAGTGATTTCCAGAGCACACGCATGCATCTGTAAACTGTAGAATGCAGTCCGTGGCCAAGATAATTCAATATGGCCTCTCTGCCTAAAGTGACATTTGACATATCTGGTGTAGTAATGAGTAAGTGTTTGCACGCTGTGGAAGCCACCTTGTTATGTCTTTGTGGCAAACTGTTCTTTTACAGCTCAGCATTCTTCACTCGCTTTAAAGGTCAGCCGAGGGACCTCGTGACATTTTCAATCTGCGGCGAAGGTTCCGCGCGAATCCATTTTTTTTGCCGGATGGATCAGTAGCCTTTTCCGGCTGGGCGCTGGCGTCACCAGGGCCCCAGCAGAGCCCAGAATGCGGGTTCCGTCCTCAGATGTGACTTATTAAGGAGGGGAGAGGCTTTGCCATGTTGCCTTGGCCAAAGCACCCCCCAATTGAGTCTTTATGAGGAACTTGCTTTGGGTCTGATTGAGAACAATGTGGAGCTAAAACACAGGAAAATGTGGAGGAGGTGTGTAGGGGAAAAGTTCTGTTCTTTGTAATCAGGACTTCAAGTGCATGACTCGTTAATAATCATATACTTTCCAGTAATTCAGATATTCAGAAGTGTGCCGATATTCCTGCAAGGCCCGGTAGTTGAAGGGCATGTTTATGAGAACAGAGTGTTAGCAGTCAAGCGCCCTGAAAAATTAAACAGCTTCATAAAAGAATATAATATTTTCTCTAGAAAATCAATAAAAGATTCCCCCCCCACCCTATGTGGGCGAAAGAATTTATTCTCAAGTATGTTCCACCTAAATTCATCTTGGTTCCTTTAATATGAAAATGGTTTCAGTTTTGTTCTAGTTTAGAAGATTTTTTAGAAATTCACTTTTGCGTGTCAAGCATCTCGTTCTGAGGGATTATTTCAAAGTCATATTCAAAAATATGCAAAAGCACCCGTAAGGGGGGGGGCGGGGGGGGGGGGGGGGGGGGGGGGGGGGGGGGGGGGGGGGGGGGGGGGGGGGGGGGGGG
>JAODKN010000042.1:10728526-10745991 GCA_026774425.1 Petrocephalus zakoni
CACTGTGCTCATCGTGTTATTTGAGGAAAGGGCCCTGTGAACAGGGCGTGCGTCTGGAAACAGGAGAAAGGTTAGACACCCCGGGCCGGGTCCACCGCTTCTCATACTGCTCCTCCCGGCGTTTGGGGGGCACCTCTGCTCCCAGTGCGGACCTCACCCCGCTTTCCTGCAGATGGGGGTGTGCATGGACCATCGCCACGGTAACGGGCTTTTCTTCGTGCAGCAGTTACAGCAGCTCTGCAGGGTGCCGCAGCATATATGCAAAGTAAATAGGATATTGTTTGTTAGCTGCTATGGTTGTAGCACTTTGGGCTGCAAGGGAACAACAGGACTTCTCGATCCTCTCTCTTTCTCTCTCTCTCTTTCTCTCTCGCTCCCTCTCTCCCCCAACACGTGTTTTGCATTGCACAGTCAGCTGTGGGCACTGAACGCCCCTGTTTTTCTCTCCTGTTTGCCATCTTTGCACAACCTCGCCATATCTTTCTATTTGGAGCATCCCCCCCCCCACACCCATGCAGGGGTGCAGGGCATTAAAAAAAAAAAAAAAAACCTACCTGGGCTCAGAATAAACACAGCACTCCGTATAATTATTGTGTTCTCTAAGTGAGATTATATAAAGGGCCTCGCATTTCGGAATTCTTATTATGGAAATGAATGTTATATAAGATGCACATTAGAAGCTCAGAGGAAGGAGACACTGCAGCGGAATCTTATTACCTTCTGAGCAGCTCTCCCTGTGGAGATCGGAGCAGAGGCCCGTGTGCAGATAAAGGCAGTGTACACATACACACCCGCACGCAGGCTCCGCTCACCTTCATTTTTATTTTTTTTTCAGCTGGACGACCATCTCCATAGTAACACCCCTATCCGCTAAAAGCGTGTCATTACTCACCGCCTGATTTGTGCATAGCAATTAAGTCGGAATTAATGACTGAGCGCATTACTTTTTTTTAAGACCTACACTTAACTGCATTTTTTAAATGAATTACAGACAAAGCTGTTTTGGCATTTTAATCAGATGAAATCTGCGACTTACACGGCAGAATATTGTGATAAGGCGCTGAAATCCCCCCCCCACCCCCCCACGCGGGCGATTAGATGGACGTGCTCGCGAGGCTCCCCGTCCTGGTTGAGCGCTTGAGTGGACGCTGCCCCGGTTTTGCTGAAAAGGCCTTACTCATGCTGACTTGGCATGTGTCCCTACAGATACAGATACAGTACCGCTGCTCCACCATCAGCCTGCTCTCATTAACCCTTCACCGCACCCTACTTTACTCCCCCTGCATTCCGGGGCTCCGCTTCAGCGTCGCCGCCTCCCCGACGCTCGGCAGATGGAATGCGCGTATGTGTACGTGCATGTGTGATTGTGTACCTCAGCGCCACAAGCCGTCGCCGCAGAACCTTCCCCCCAACCTTGCGTGCAGGGGAGGTGGGATTACTGTATGTGAATTTCAGCAGGGCAGCTGCGAGGTATCAAGGCTTCTTAAAATAAGCGCATACATCCTGTATTAGAGTGGGTTGTGCCAGGCCAGCTCTGCTCTGAAGTGTGTGAGCTAGGACCAAATGGCAGCGTAACATATTTATCTGGCCTAAAAATGAACCTACATTGTCAGTGCCGTTTAAATAGAGAACTTAAAATATCTTAGCAGGTTTTTGATTACAGATGGTTTCTCAGCTATGGCCTGGCCATTCTGGAAGGCAGGAGGTACACATTAAGCTCCCAAATACCGAGAACTCCTTACCCACCCTGTAGAACTTTGTATACATTTCAGGATTTAAAGATGCACACTGTCATTTAAAAGAAGTGTCCACATTTTGATAATATTTCAGGAATGGGAACAGACAGTTACTTATTTCTAAAGTCCAACTGATGAAGAGAAGTTATTTTTTTTTTTGCTCCAAAAATAAACACCATAGAATTTCTATTTGAGTCTGCAGCTATGCTGTAATTGCTAATGGTTGGTGACTTGGTGCAAATAGAAATTCACTATTACAGTGAGAGATGCAATCAGATATGCTGAGGAGGGTGTTAGATGGAGCTAGAAAGATTAAAGTCACATTCTGTGTTTCTTTTCTTGCTATTCAGTCTGCACCCCTGTGTGGAAAGACATAGTAAATGCAGTGGTGTGTAGAAACCTGGGCTATCTTTCTTAGCCTGGAGCGTGTTCACATTAGGACAGGCATCCAGCTCATGGTTCATTACCTAACCACGCGTGCTCAAACTTTTAGGCTATATGTGCATTTCCTTAGAAATCTAGAAGTGTGTTTGTTTATTTTGAGAAAGTGCCTAATGGTCTCCCGCAACCTGCCCTTCCTTCTTCCACCTTCTTGTTTCTTCTCTAGCTTTTTTTTCTCTCTCTCTCTCTCGCTTTCCCTCTCATAAAGGAACATTTAATTGCACTTTTCCTGTTCTTGGCACAGACCTCCGTCCAGCTGTATGGAATGCAGTTATATTGCTGTCAACTAGCCAGTTGCTAAGCTCAATGAAAAATAACAAAAATTAAATCATACACGCCCAGTTGAGCTCTTAAAAGTGGGTGCGTTTGTGTGTGCGTGTGTGTGTATACACACCACTGCTAGTAAATAATTTTCAGCCATGTTTATTTTCTTTTTAAACTTAGGCAGAACAGAGCTATATCTTGTTTTGCCCATAAAAGGAAATATAGTAAGAACGATACCGACGTTTTGTCAGCTCACCAACAGCTCGCCTCTTTTCTATGACCGATTTCCAGTCTTATGGAAGTAATCAGTAAAATAAAAGCATATTCACAACAAGTAAATTAAAAGACAACATCTGATGTCAATCTCTGGCTAAAACATCAAAACCTAAGGTCAGAGAGCTATGCCCGCCGTTATATTTAACTATAAAAGGGCAATCGTAAAACATGGGTCAGAAAAACTCAGGTCTGCAAAACATGCACGCTTTGCTCCAGACTTTCAGATTTCGGAGGATTAGTTAGGAACAAGATAAATCATTGTACGTATTATTATGCTTTCATTATATAAACATGAACTGAAACATTACAGTGGGAATCAGGTATTTGGCAGCCGCACGCTATTTTGATTTCACTGCATGCAGCGAACGTTTTCCAGTTTTAGCAGCTGTAACATGTTTAAACTTTTGGTAATGGGATCTAAAGATGAATGTTCCCTCTGGGCTCCTGCTCAGCCCCATGATTGGCCGGCCGCCAGGCCTGAGCCGGCCAATGGCCGTCCTCCGCGCTTCCTCGCGCCCGCTCCGGCCGGGCATGCTCAGTGCGGGCTCCGCGCTCCGGCCGGGGCGCTCGCTCGCGAGCCGCGGTTGAGCAAATAAGGGATAAAGGGCGAAAGTGGTGGGAATTAAATAGCCGTTTGATGTCACAGCATCTAAAAAAAAATGCTGTGGGGGTGGATGTATTGGTGAGAACGGTGACTGGGTGGGGCAAATAAACAGCCAAATAATTAATTACAGCTTTTGTTACAGTTCTCTTAAGCAGCTCATAAAATGTTCTGTCCCGATATTTACGCTGCGCTGCGTTTTTTTCCACTGTGTCTTTTACTGTGGCGGTAGTATTTATAATTCTGCGTGCCTCGGATACTTCCCACTGTGACTCATTAATCACACAAATCACATTATGAAAACTCCTATCCGCTGGAGCAGAAACTGCGATTTCAGCGAAATATATCCCGTCCAATTACCATCTCCGTATCAGGGCTCTGCATCGGAAAAATGTGCAGGGAAATAAATTAGAAGGAAAGAAATCTTCATGTGTTCAATTAGATTCAAACAGAGTAAAAGAAAATGATAATGTTGTTTGAAATGGAGTGGTGCGTGTTTGAAGGTTTATTTACAGTATAATACCCTTCGCTGTTCATAAGCCTGCTTCCCTGGGAGAATTGATCTGGATGTTGTTAACGTGGGGCACACATGGGGGTGCAGAGCAGATTTATGTCATCAGCTGCCGAGAGCAAAAATGCTTTTAATTAGATTTGAGTGCATTGTCTCCCATCTGTATACATCTTTGTTTAAAGCAAATGAGCGCGCATGTATCCGTTTGCAGTGACGAGCGTTATATGCGGGTAGATTTTTACTTATGGATATGCACCTGCAGAAACTTATAGATAATTGAAATATGCATGTGAATCTAGAGGGCTGTTTGCTATAAACTGTTCTGTAATATATTTTAAAATATTGTGCCTAATTAAACAATTCGGTTGCATGGTGTAGGACTGGAGATTGGATATCTAGCCTGATTATAGCGCAGTGGAAGGTCAGCATGTACAGCATATAACAGTTGTGGGCCTGCTGGTGTTTTTTTTGGACCATGTTGTGACATACGGAATCCTGTTGCTCACCTGTGTCCCTTTCCAATCTCTCCCCCAGGCTCATCCTTCCCTACGAGAGGTATACCAAAGGAGAAGAAGACAAGCCCCTACCCCCGGTCAAGCCCAGAAAACAGGAGGCCGGCGCCCAGGAGGGGGGCATTAAGACAAAGATGGCTGTGGTGAAGCGTCCCAGAGAGGAACAAAGCCAGAAGGGCAGGACTGAAAAGGACGTCTCGCTGAAAGCAGAGGGACACTCCCAGGTCAGTCACACATGAAGTCCTTTGGTTCCTCAGAGCCAAGAACCTCTCTGCGCTTTGGGAAACGAAAAAAAGAGAGAAAGAAACATGACAGCCCACTTTAGGCGGGGAGCTTTCTTTATTTAACAAATAAGCTGTCAAAGTCCCAGAAGAGCGGGCCTGTCAGAAGAGGCTAGTTTTAACATAATTATTTTAGCCTGAATGGAGGTTCTAACCACCTCACTATAGTGACTGGCAGACATGTGAGTGTTTTTCGCCATGGTAACTGCAGTAGTTTGTTTTTTTATAGACTGTTTCCCTGTTTTAGTCGTAATATTTTTTCCTCCTGCTCTGGGCGTGCCTCCCGTGCTGCCGTCCTCGAATCGCGTAGACGTTACGTCCGACACGAGTAGCCGCGCTGGGTTCGCAGTGGCCCAGCAGGAAGCGGCGGTTGCAGGGGACGTGTTTCTGCGCATATTTGATGGGCTATTGTGCAGAGAATGAAAAGATGCCATGTCCTGTTCTTACATAAGCCCACCCCTGCTATTTTTATCCTCACCCAATAAAAAAAAAAACAATAAATCCTTAGTGATTTGCAAATGTCTCTCCAGTTAAGCATAAATAGGGGGGAAAAAAAAGAATACTGCACTGGAAGGAAAAGAAAATTGAGTTATTATTTTTCCATGAATAACCAATGATTACAAAAGAGTTGAAAAGGCCTTTTCAATTCTCTCCTGAAGTGTCAAATTTAGACACATTTTAGAACAGCTACAAGGCATATATTAATTTCTGCAGTGCATGAAATGAATAATAGGACTGTAGTATGGAAACAAAGGAGCCCGTTGCAAGGCCTGACGAGCTTTCCGGTGACAGGCCTGCCTCATCGCTCTGGTATTTTCAGTCATTTGAAAGCCTCTTGAGATAATTGATTGTACATGGTAAGTACAAAATGTAAATGTACTATTCAGTTTGAGGAAGACAAAAAAATACACAGAGGGGGTTTAAAACCCCCCAAATCAAAGCACTTAACAAACATTCCCTCTGCTGGATGAGAGTACATTTTAAGAAGTGTTAAAAATGTTAATGTTCCATGATGGCCGTGCTATGTACAGCACATGGACATGTTTTCTGTAGAGAATTACAAGTGAAGTTCATATATTTTGAGTAGATTTAGACAGCTGTGGGTCTTGAGTGATACATTCATTGCCAACAACCAGACACACCACATTAGTGGTGCATAACCATACCTACTAGTCACCAGACACTAAAAGCCTACAGCTTCTGAGAGACTATCAACAAGCATGAAAGGTCTTGTCATTCTTGTGTGGCGCAAGCCAAGCCCCAATGTGACACGGGGGGGTCAGAACTAGCCAGCTACACAAAGGGCACAGCTGCAGAATCCATGCACCGGCAGCATTATATGAGACAGAATGGAGGATTCCATTTTCATACTTAAAGAAAAATCACAATCAGCGCAACACTGCGCATTGTGCGTGGATGTTTCCTGTTATTTGAGGATGTTGTTACGCCCGTTTTATTTTCCACCAAAGCAGTTCCTCTTTGGATACGGTAACAAGCCCAGAAAATGTAAGGAACACAATATAAGAAGAGGTACTTTTTAAAACATCTGTCAAGTTTCCGTATCAGGGATTATGAATAGGCTGGTTGGCAGTCTGCTTTGAAATGTTTGAAAATGCCACTTTGGATCCTGTCCCTGGACGCGGCTTATGTCAAACCTTAAAATATATGGAATAGACTTGTCAGAGAGGCCAAAGCAGCACTCAGATTTCAGGTTCTTAGCTTGAAGTATGCAAATAAATAGACCTGTTCTGATTATTAGTTGAAATTCAGTCTAGTCTACAGTCCAATTGTCATTGTGGGCAGCATTTTATTTTAAGAGAATAATTCCTGTTTGGCACGTTCTGTTTTCTCAACTTACTCCTGGTGTACTTAATGCTCTAGTCATCCGTCAGCTGTGGATATTCAATATAACTTCTTAAGCAGTGATTGCTTTGATGTTAGCCATTTGTAAATAGGGTTTCCAGTGAAGGATGTGACTCTTTGGGGTCAGGTTTAGTTAAGTACATTTGACTTGAATCATCTGTTTGGAGGATTATTTACTTTAACTTTGGCAGTGGGCTGACTATATTTGCTTGTCGCAGCCGTGGAGTAGCATCACAGACTCTTTCAGCGACTAACATAACTCATTTGTGGTTGCAGGCCTCTGACGACAAAGAGCAGAGCCCAGAAGAATGCGCCGAACTGAAGCCAGAGGCCCAGCATCTTGCCAAGGAGGAGGTCAAGTCTGGAGAGGATGAAGATGATGAGGAGGAAGAGTTGGAACTCACTGTGAAAGAAGAAGCTTTGAGCAGCAATGCCCTGGAGAAGCCATCGCTTTGTACACCAGTCTGGGAGAATGCCCAGGCTGACCGAGTCACCAGGGACATACTAACCTCGTCTCAGCCGACAACCAAGCACCCCGAGATCTTGGATAATCTCAGCCCTAAGTCGCCGGAAGAGAATGGCGATCGATTCTTCAAGACATCTCCCAAGCCATCGCAGGTGACATGCGCACAGGAGCTGCAGAATGGTGTGTTGGACCGTGCTGCTCCATGTTCCATGGGCAAGGTGGATCCCCTCGTGAATAAGGAGACCCAGAGCCATGTCGGCATGGTGCTACCCACTTTGAAGCAGAAGCCTCCACAGAGCTTCTCGTTTTCGGAAATTGCAAAGGGGGAGCTTTCCAGCAAGGATGAGTCCTGTTTTAGCTATACCCCGATTCCGTATCCAAGGGGAAATTCCGGCATTATGTCTCCATTGGCTAAGAAGAAGTTTTTGTCCCAGGTCAGTGGGACCGCCTTGCCCAATAACTACTCTTTCGGTGCACCCCCACCATTAATCAACGCGAAATGCACAAGCAGCAGCACTGACGACACACCACCTCTGCAGACCCCCCTGGGCTCCAGCACAGAGACTGTGGTGATCAACAGACCATCTGTCATCCAGCACGCCCAGAGCTTCAAGGCACGGACCACAGAGGAGAGGAGACCTTCCGGCGAGGCTTTGCCTCGCGACCCAAGCGGGAAGTCGGAGCCGTTCACGTGTGAGGTTGCCCAGCCCCAGGCCAGCTCCGTGGTGGAACCGTTTCTTCTGCGGCCCGAGCTCCGAGACGACGTCGAGAAGATGTCCGAGAAGCAGGTGCCGCGGCCCGCCAAGGTGCCGAGCTACCTGAGCGACTTCTACTCTTCCCCTCACTTGCACAACCTCTACCGACAGACTGAGCACCACCTGAGCAAGGAGCAGCTGACCAAGTACTTGAGCAGAGAGACGCTGTTTCGAGACTGTGACACTGTTCAGAGGTTCCCCCCCAACAGCCCTCCTGACAATATCGGTTTGACTTATAGTGCTCACTTGAGTCAAAAGGAAAAGGTTTCTCCAAGAGAACGTCCATTGGAAGACCAGCCGACAGATCTGAGTCTGCCTAAATCCACATCACAGAGTTTGGCCCCCTCCAAGTCCTCTCTATGTGGGCTACCACATTCTGTAATCCAACAAGAAGTGAAGACCAATCCCCCTCCCTTTCAGGTGGCCAACAATCAGACCTCAAATATAGACTTTCATCCCAGGGCTTGCCGTGTTCCCCCAATGACTATGACTACCCCTAAAAAGGGTGTAGACCTTCCCCCTAGGAGTGCGGGGAATACGCAGAATGGCTGCGCAGAGGACATAATGGGGTACAAGATGGAGGAGATGGTGCGGCCCATCCTGAGTGCCAAAACCAGCCCGCAGAACGTCGGCGCTGCCCGGCCTCTGAAGAGGAACCTGGAGGAGCTGGAGAACGGGCCACCAGAGAAAAAGATCCGGGCCGTGACGCCCATGCACTCGGTGAAGGACACCGCCGGCAAAGGCAAGACGCCGGACCTGGAGACCGAAGGGATAAAGCCAGTGGAGCCGGCACACGCGATGCACATCAGCAGCTATGTGGAGAGCCACAAGTTCCCCGTCCATTCCCCCATATTCCCGGCACTGTACCCCGGAGCGTTTGTATCTCAGGTGCAGGATGTGTGTGAGGGCCTGGGCGCTCACATCCCGGCTGGCTACTCCCACCCGCTACAGTACTTCAAGAACCAGGCCGTCATCTCTCCACTGGTGCCCCCGTTCGCCATCCATTCTTTCATGATGCGGCGGCAGCTACTGGCCTCGGCCGCCAGCCCGCCGCACCTGTACCGGCACCCCGTGGGAACCCCGTACGGCGACCTCCTGCATCACGGCCTGTACCCGGTATCCGCCCTGAACGCCCAGCCCGCTTTCAGCCCGCCCCAGCTGCCCTCCGTGCACCCCAGCACCAAACTCTCGTGAGCGAACCATTCTGGCGTTTTCCCTCCCCCTCATAGGGGGGGTTGCACGCTAACCCCCCCCGCCCCTTCGGAGTATGGCGGTGCCGTCTGGGCGACCGACAGCCAGCGGCTACTGGCGGAAGATGCTTGAGACTGGGACCGGTCCCCCTAATGCGCCTGATTTTGCCACTGACGCTTCACGATTTGCACATTTCCTTCGAATATGGGCCAACCGGGCTGATCACGTCTCATGCTGGCCACGCCAGCCGTAGATCTAGTTTTTCCGTCTCGTTTCGAAAACTGTGGAGGCTGCAGAAGGCTCCGGGCAGAAGAATTTATAGCTCGGATCATATGGCTGCATATCCAAAGTATAAAACAAGTTGTGTGACAAATCAATGCAATGCACAGTGCAGTTTCATTACAATGGGAAATGGGATTTCTCCTTTCAAACACTATGAAACATTAAAGAACACTGTTACTGCAACTATAACCAAGGTTTACTGTTGGAAAAGTTCAATAGTCATTTAAATATTATTCCTTATTGTATTTTTTTTATTTAATTGTAGATCTGCAGTGGTAGTTTGCAAGTTCATTTCAAACCTCCAGGGGTCACTGTTAGAGACTACATACTGTTGAATGCAACCATGTTTGCAGTATATAATTTTGTTCACTGTAAATAAAAAAAACAGCTGTTTACTATCAGGAATCTCCTATTTCAGTGGTAAAATGTGAAGAGCTTTTCACAGAATGTTTAATCCCCTTTTCCAATATCCCTGAAAACCTTCCACCGTGACGTAGCCGACTTGTCTCTACCAGAAATGATGTTATATTAAGTTTGTTAATTGTAGGACTGAGGTGTTTGTACATACTAAAACAAAAATTATTGCAGCATTTTTTTTCTATTCTGTTCACTAGCTACTGTAATTTCTGACTGCTCTGAACTAGAAATGACAAAGTGGTCAGATTTGTTTGTGTGAAAAAGAAGTGCAATGTAACGGACTACTCGGAGTCAGATACTGGCTTTTTTTCCTGCAGGTGCAACTTTTTTGTTCCTATTTTTATTCCCAGAAGACAATTCAGGAACTACGCCACCGTCGAGCGATTTCACCAGAAAAATGTTAAAGACTATGGTTCGTCCTAAGAGCACTTAACCAAGCCAGGTACTCTTTCAAGGAGCAAGCTGAAATTCTGAATATGATAATAATGGGAGATAGGGGGCGGAGTTTTCATCGTGACAGCAGCCAATGGCAGTTGGTTTTAATGTAATGTCATAAAACGTAATTTGGAAAATGCTTGTCAGCAGTGATAAGTACTAGTGGCATATGTAATTCTTTTGCACAAAGGATTTGGTTAAAAAAATGTCTAAGTCAACATGATTGAAAATCTCCTGTTGTCAGGAGTAATCTGTTTTAATGTGTCAATGGGCTGGGGGTAGATGGGGTATATAACAGTTAAAGTGTATTTTCTCCAGAGTTTTTGGAGTAACACTCAAGGTTGCTATGTAATATTTTTTAAAACGAGTAATAAACTGTTTTATAAGCATAACAAGGCTGCATTCTCTCCAGTTTGCACTGCATTTGCTATGGTTGCACGTGACCTCGAAGAATAGAAACATTGATGTGGACACAGTATATTTAATTAGGAACAGTCGATATACAGTAAACATTACGAAATCAAGCTTGCCCTATTTCTGCTTCGAAAGGTTTCCGCCTTTTAATATCTGTTAAATAAATTGTTGAACGGATTAAATATAAACAGAACAAATTGGAAAGATGCAACAGAATGTTGGAGCGGGGAAGACCGGATCTCGGAATTCACACTCGTTCTATAATTTACCACGAATATGTTACACTGGGAATTGTGATGCATCTACCTGGCCTGATGTTTTTACATTATGCATGTACACAGAGAAATTCATCACTGATGGGCTATTTTACTAGACCACATGCTCTAAGGATGGGGGCACATCTGGTCTAGTTCACGACGTTCATTATGATTGTGATGCATGCTGGGAATTCTCTTGCCCGGTAATGAGAGTGTTCGCCAGGAGTTCCTCGGGAATTCCACGTGCTGCCTAACGTTGTTGCGGTCATCCTCTGCTGTTCACACTCCGATAACCGAAACTTGTTTACTGATGTGTAATCCTCCTCTGTCTTTATTTTTGTAAATAATGTACACTTCTGTTAGTCTTACTTAGCCTTTGATATTATTCTGTGTATCTGTACATAGTAAAAGTCGTCTTGGTAACACTATTTAGTTCTATTTTAAGGTTATTAGGTTTGAGACACTACATTTATGAATGAGCCAATTATTCACACTCAGTTTGCTGATTTTATATTTTATGTTTCCAGACTGTTCTTCTTGAGACGCTTTTGATACAATGTGCCATTAGCATCCACATCACATAGCTGGCAAAATATTTTGTACTTTATGATCCACTGTATATTTAATTAAAATATTTTACTACCTAACTTCAATGTGTTTTCACTCAGCACTGGGATACGGCCCTGTTCCTCTTGATCTGTATAGATATTTGCGGGTCAGTTGACCTGTTTCAGTTCAGACAGGTGGCGTGACCACAGAGCGGGCCGTAGCCGTCCCGAAAAGCCACACCAGGTCGTTATGTGGCACTCTCCAGCTATCGTAGCTAAGCGCGAGAACCGCATTGCGTTACACTAAAACTGGCCTCTTTCCTGGTTTGTCGAGTAGCCTGCCTGCCTCCCTACCAACCCCCCCCCCACCTACCCCCAAATGGCTTAGTCCATTAGTGTTAAGATGACAGGAACTAATTTTGCTCAGACTGCCGGAATGTGCTGAAACAGAACCAGGAAGCAATCTTCATTGTTTGGGAGAAAGAAAAAGAAGATGCTGAACAAGTAATGTTGTTTTTTCTGATTGTCAAATGCACATTTATTGGTGAAGCTAATTGATTGATTTAGGGCCTCTAGTGTAAAGGTTAAAGATTATCAATATGGGTCCTTATCACCTGTTAGTGTGCAGTTTGCCCAGCCTTTGTGCTTATATTACTTATGCGTGTACACATTATATGCTGTTATATGTTTATACTGGCATCCTGTCCAGGGAGTCCCCTCTCTCATGCCCCGTTCTGTCTGGAATTGACTCCAGGCTCATCGTGACCCTGTACTAGACAAGGAGTTAGCAAAGATGGATGGATATGGGCAGTATTATACACAGACAGTACAGAGCATTGTCTAGGCCTCAGACCTGGGTAGCAGGTTTGACTCTAGCCACAGGTCTGTGTGTATAGACTGTTCCCACCTCCCGTTTAAATGGTTTCACCCAAAAGCCCAGAGGCAAATCGGTGTCTCAAAAATGCTCCTTAGTATATATGGCGGTGTGTGTTTCTGTGGGAGTGTCCTGCACTAGGAAGTGGAGAGGCCTAATGACACATATACTGAGGTATCCCATCAAGCACCTGGCGCATTTCTGTGATTTGTGGATTTATGTCTTTTTTTATTTAATTTGTGCACATTTTTAATTCACTATTGACTCATGTCTGATAATGACTGCTTTTCCTTCTGTGTCTGCAATCGGCCGTGTGCAGGCACATTATTGGAGTGTATTGTGAACTGTGAGTACAATTCATCCAGAAAATTAATTTTAAATGAAAGTAATCCAAGCGTGACTTGATTAAGAGTCGGCGATGGCTGTTTTACCCTCTGCAGGGCTGTCATTTTTCACTCGGAGCCCAGCGCCTGAGTCATCCGTACATGACTCCTTTTTTAGACATTATCTTTTATTATCCCTGAGCAAACACGAATGTTTTGTTCTCTGGTTTTCTCTTTAACATCAAACACCCCCCCCCCCTCTTTCCCAATAATATTTGGTTAAAAATAAAACGCAAGCCAGTGCTCCGAAAGTGAGAAGGGAGTGGTTTGTATGAATGGAATGCTCAATCTAAAGAACAGACAGCCAGCCTGTATCTCCGCAACCAGGCTCTGCGGGTTCGGCATGGGCTGCAGCTCGAGTATGGCTCCCCCTGCTGTCCGCACCTGCCTACTACAGGCACAGTCACCCAGCGCTGGCGGCCGACGCTATCTGTTCTGGCCAAGACTGGCCAAATGGAGTACAGCATCTGAAATGGGCAGGGTGTATTTTTAGCCAGTGATGTCATTTATTAAGGCAGCCGTGGATGATTATATCAGCATGTGCCCAGAGAGGCCAAAGCAGAGCATGAGAGTGACTGTGAAATGGTGCAGCACAGCATTCCCCTATAATCTCACTGCGCTCCCAGGACGCCGGGCCCGGCGGGCTCGCTTTATTCACACTGAATATTAACCGTATATTTTTTACCATCTTTATTTGTTTTTCATGCACTGTGTTGAATTTACTATCACCATCCCCGGCTTCTTCCTGGAATCATAATTTTTTTTTTTTCCGGAAAGCTTGATCTACAAAAAGAATCGCCACAGGAATGTGGTTCTTGGCAGACCCCCCCCACTGACCCACCTACCCATACTTCAGTCCTCTTAATCTTCGCGGGATATTATTATTGGAAGAACCCTGTCAGCACAGTGTTAAAAAAAAGCCCCTGTTTTATCGTGACTCCAGAATGATGTTTGTGCTTCTGCCCGGCTGATGTTTATGCGCCAGGCAGAAGTCCTGGTCCCTTGCTTCCTTAGCCTGTTACCACGTGCCCTGGCACGGCACATTTTACTCCGGCGATTCCCTTAAATATCCAGGTACAAAAGTTAGCCAGCCAGCTGGTTCTAAATTCTCTTTTTTTTCTCTCTTCATTTTTTGCTTTTTAATTAAAACTTGGCTACTCTGAAGATGATTCTGTTCTGCAGCCAGGTAGTTTTTAATATCAGGTCTCGGTGAGATAATTCGGAAACAATAGAGACATAAATTTCTTGTGTAAGGCCAAATTTTTTAATTTTTTAATTTTTTTTTTGACTGTGGTCCTGGACACCCGCTGCATTGTCTATTGTTTCAGGTGACCTCAGTCATTGGTCTTGGTTACCCTGTTGAACCAGTTCTGATCAAGTCTGGGTCTGCTTCATGAACGAAACCCGAGAACCGTGTTAAAAACACACACAAACACAATAGATATGTTCAGCCTGAAGGAACCTTATCGCATACCATATACATACAGTCGATCCTTTAACTTACTTTAACTTGCGCTACTGTGCAAATAATGATCGCTAAATATTCAAGCGAACAGGAAAGTAGTTGGATTGAAAATACAATCCAGTCAGTGCTCAGCTCAGCTCGGGGCTGAGCGAAAGCTTGACAAAACCACAGAGCGCTCTCCTGCCAGGGAAAACAGCCATACAGGAAGGACCAGATGTGTTATGTATGAAAATAAGATTTTAAAAAGCTGATTAATTCCACAAGAGCAAAGCTGGGAATCACAGGGAGTGCACTTTGCGCTATTTCCTGGTAGGGCAATTGTCTTCTCATTGTTAGAGCTCCGAAGTATTAATCGTGATAATCTTTCATAGGGGCGGTATCTTGTAGAAACAGGCCCATGATTTCTGTTTGCTGAAGTGCTGGATGTTCCAGGGCGAAATGAAAGCAAAATTGCAAATAAATGTTTGACACATTGAGAGATAATAACAACAAATGCGCCGGAGAGCCCTGAGTGGCCAACTTCGCCTCAGCAGAATAATAACATAAAACATCCCCAAATGAAACTGTCACTTTAATGTGACAGATGCATTGGCTTGTATATTCTGTCTTAAGGTAAGACTCTGAATCTTACAGTTTGAGGACTTTTTTATGGCGCAAAGCTGAAGACCCCGCGATCAAACCTAATTGTCGCGAGCGGGCTATACGCCTTTGGACAATCCTACCCCCTGAAGGACTTTTTGTTTTTTTCCTGTTCCTGCTGGGAAACCAGATGGTGCATCCATGACCTCTCCATGGACAGGTAAAGGACACTGCCATCTAGGTGACAGTGCTCTTGGATTTGGGGTTAGCCTCTGTCACTGGATGATGACATCAGACTCTTCTGCTGTGCCATTGGCTAATGTTTGTCAGGCTGTGCGCTGCAGTGAGGAGGCTCCGCCCCTTCTCAGTCAATGGGTGGTTTTGAGAATCACTGATGAGGTTCTACATGTGGGTGAGTGGGAGGTTCCCCATGCTCCTCATGCAACAGTAAATTACTCAATCACTTCCTGGGTACCTTGCACCAGAAAGCAGATCCACATAAAATACGTTATACTCAGTGCTTATGTAACCGAAACATGCCGGGGCTCTGACCCTCCAAATCATTGAAATTCAAAGGTTCTGCATCTCCCCAGCAGTGGATTTGTAGGTTAACTGGGGCAATAAAGTGGAACAAGCTCACCAAGACCCTTGTGGATGGTGCAGCGTTAGATAAAGTTGTGGCCCCCCCCCCAACCCCCCGTGATGAAACTCCAGCCTCAGAGTAAATGAGCTTAATGCAGTGGTGT
Organism: Petrocephalus zakoni; assembly: GCA_026774425.1. Lineage (NCBI taxonomy): Eukaryota > Metazoa > Chordata > Actinopteri > Osteoglossiformes > Mormyridae > Petrocephalus > Petrocephalus zakoni. The sequence continues at coordinate 10,743,824 of JAODKN010000042.1, forward strand.
CATCGGTGTTAACTGTAAATCTAAGTGAGTATTAGAATGTTAACGCTCATGCCAAGGCCTCAGTGAGACATTCAGTCATCCAGCCCAGGGTAACACAGTCCGAAAACATAGAATTTCAACTCTAGGGCATTCTTTGGCTGTAAACGGAAACTTATCCCAGAATGCACCGAGGTAGGGTGTCGGATCTTGGGTGCTACTTCAGTCCACTGCAGCACTTACATAGGCACATAAACACATCCACATATTCATAGCTGCAATATGGAACTGTACACATGTAGTCTTGCACTGAGATAGAAATTTTTCTATTTCACATTGGAATTCTTCACCTGCCCCATCTTGCTCTCCTTAGCTTGTGGGTCGTGGCACAGGGTCAGTCATTTGCAGGCCCCCCAGCTGCAGAAAAATAAGTGAGCTTATAAACATCACTTGCTCCAGATTTGCACGCCATCCAAAGACAAACCATTGTTACCAAAAAAGTGGCTGAATATTGGCTTGAATTTTTTTTTTGTTGTTTGTGGCCCAGGAAATAGGGATTTTATTCACCGAAGGCTTCGGGTTCGACTCTGTGGGAATCTTTGATGGCTGACCCATTGAATGGGGCTGTAGATTGATATGCTGTCTGATGTAAGTCTGGGGCATTCTCTACACCCGCACCGAAATTTTCATTTCCTGCCGTGAGGACATCAAAGGACACTCAGAACGTCTACTGTTTGTCCCGTGTAAACCCCCCCCCCCCCCCCCGGTTGATGTCTAAGCTGCACCCCCCATCTTTAGTTCTTCTTTGATATATATATAAGGTTACAAAGGTTTGACATACTGTGAGTCTATACTGCCCAGACATACTATTCCCATACCGCACCATAAAAATACTACCTGCTATATTTGAGGTGAGACAGGACAAAGCAGAGCGTCCGAAGCATACTGTGCTGCCTTGTTAACAGGGGACGGCAGCGAGACCAGATTTCATCCTACCGGTGATTTCATTTTGCTCATCCGAGCAGAATGCGCTGACAGTAATGTACACGACACAGCAGAGCGCAGATGCTGCCGGATCCGTACAACGCGAGAAGCCGACGCTGCGCTTTAACAGCGTTATGGAACCTATGTGTTGCATTTTCAGTGCGGACATCGAGCGCGGGTCCGAGCACGGACTTATGCACGCGTTAACCAGAGATGTGGCCCCGGCTCACAAGCTGTAGGGGGCCCCAGCAATGGCTTTAGACAAGGGGCCCACACCCCCCTCCCTATCGTTGACCCTTCAGTGTCCATAGAGTGTCCAACTTAAGTCAAAGGTCGGCAGCTGCCTGGGGCCCCCTAAAACTAAGGGGCCCCATGAAGACCGGGTTTCCAGAAGTTACGTTTATGGAAATAAGATAATATGATGAGCTTAATTATAGCGACATGTCCGTTATTTGCATTTTTAGCGACAGTATTCAGCATAGACACGGCTGCCCCCCGTCCCAGCTGTAACGGACGTCACACCCCCCTGTAGTAGTAAGCTACCCTTCCCAGCTGTAACGGACGTCACACCACCCTGTAGTAGTAAGCTACCCTTCCCAGCTGTAATGGACGTCACACCACCCCTGTAGTAGTAAGCTTTACCCTTCTTTTCATTGCCAAGCTACATGAGAAGGGGAGAGTATAAAGACACAAGACTAATTTTACATCTCCTGTGTCTTTGATAGTATCCCTTTAGAGCGGTAGATAAATTGTGAACAGATGTGGAGAGAAAGCAATTAAATAAACGTATGTTAAAAAAGCAAGAGTGACACTCGCCTCCGGGGCTGAGTGAGGTCCAGGCTATCCTACGCTACAGTGTCGGCCCACGGCAAAAGAGGGGACAGTTAAGCTTATTAAATTTAGGCTATAAATCAGATGGCGGGATACACCCCCCTCCCTGATCGGTGAATTTTACAGACGGCACTCCCGCCCCCAGCCTGATCGGTAAGTTATACCGTCACCACCGCCTACTTTGATTAACATATAATTGATATTCTATAAATTTTCATTTCCATCTCGTCTCTCATTCAGCTCCAAAAAATAGCTGGATCGGCCCACTTAGAGCTCCCCCCCCCCCCCACGCCCCCCGGCCCCGCCGGGGGGCCCCCGGGGTTGGGGGGGGGCCGGGGGGTGGTTGGGGGGGAGAGGCGGGGGGGGGGGGGGGGGTG
>JAODKN010000042.1:10752954-10786803 GCA_026774425.1 Petrocephalus zakoni
CTCAAAATTTTGTCCTTCTCATTGCAGAGAAAAAGTCTCTTGTCTGCATTCCTGCAACAAAAATGGCATTGAAATTGCGCCCTCCAAGATGGCGTGACTTCCCGAGGGTGGCTGTAATTTGGTGGCAGCGAGTCTTTCATAAAGCTCTGGCAGCACATCTAAGCGACTCTCAGCAGTAACAGTCGGGCCCTTTCGCCGCGCTCTAACGGACTGGCCCCCGGCCGCGCCCGCCCCCCCCCCCCGGGCCCGTCACTCCTCCCTCTCACTCTCCTTCATTGTCGATTGTTCACAGGGAAGTTATCTCGATTCATAATTTCCTGGAGGCCGCCACTCAGCATGAGATGTGTGGGAAAGTGCGCCTTCAGAACTTCATTGAGAACCTGCTGCAGCGCATCTCCCTGGCCGAGCGACTCCTGGAGTATCACCACAGCTCCTCCAACCTGCGACGCTGCAGGAATTACATGGTCAGCACTCACACCATCCCGCCAGGGATAGCTACATTACCCTTTCCTTTCTTGCCACGCCTAAATACGGAAAAATCAAGTATGCATATTATCGACTGACTTAAACTGATTTTTAAGACGCGTAAATTTCCCCCTTCTCTCAAAATATCTTAGGTTACAACCAGACGTTTAAGCACAGTGAATATAAAATGCCACAACTCAGTTAAACTAACAAAAAACGGCACCTTCGTGGACTTGTATCTGTTCGTTACATCAGTCACGGCCTGATTTATCAAGCCTGTGCACCTGTTTCCACCTGTTACCGAAAGATAAGAAACGAAAATAGCAAAATAAGCCCCGGGCTTTGTTGTGCTTGTAAATGCAGGCTGTATGTTCCAGCGTGACCTGTAACTCTATGCCAGGCGTTTCAAAGTCTCGGCTATCGGTACCGCATCTGACTGTTTTGCCACAGGGTGTAATTATTAAGTCCTGCTTTGTTTAACGGTTGTATGTATGTAAAAAAAAAAGAAAAAAAACTTTCAGCGAAGTAAGCCTCTGTCAATGGAAGGTATTGTTGTTTTATATATATATATATATATATCTTTTTTTTTTTTTAGATGTTCCAGCCTGTTGAAAATGGTCTTCATGGAATGGCAGAAAGCAGGTTAGTGATGGCATTGTGTAAGATGCACTTGAGAAACCAGCACTGCTGTGAGTTAGTTTGACATTCCGTTGCAACTTAACCACAGACTCCGGCACTAGATCACTCACTTGGCATTCATAAATCATCCATCCATCCAGCTTCCAACCGCTTATCCAGTGTAGGGTATCGGGTCACAGGGCTCACTATGGATGGGATGCTAGTCAGTTGCAAGGCTTGCATACAACTGCTCATGAATAATGGTCCTGTGAATGCTGGGAGACGGTGATCCTTAATGTCTTCACTATCTGGCACTCCTGCTCTGCTGAATGTAGCTTATCCTGAACTGATCTTTGCATCCTCCCATCGCACCGTCTTAAAGGTGCTGTGATGCTTTCGTCCGCTCTTCATTGCGGAACAGAAACTTTCCCCACTGACGTGTCGGAGTTTTGTGATCGCAGGTTGGCTGGGTGTCCAGAGGCGCCCCCTGTCTGTACGGAGGCCAAGGGCGTCGCGACCCAGAACGGAAGGTCTTTTCCGAACTCCTCCAGAGCGAGACAGGGCTCCAAACAGAGCTTCTGTCAGTCAGACCACACTTGAGGGGCAGGATCGACACCTGGAAGCACGTGTCGGAGGCGGGTGAGGCGTTGGGGATCCACAGAGCGGACATATGTTTGGCTCTGGCTGTGCCGCTGTTCCCAGTGAGGGTGCGAGGCGGCCCGTATGTGATTGCGTCTCTCTCGCTCTGAGAAACTTTCGATAGCCGTGTCTTAAATGGTGCCAAGCTAGTCGTACGCGAGTTGCAGAATATTCCCTTGAAATGTGTCGCGGTATCTTGTGCAATGAGACAGCAAATGTAGCTTCATAGCCTTTTAGCCAAAAGCAAGGGGTATTCACACCTGTTAATCATTTCCTGTTTTATGGCTTGTTTACAACCAGAAAGGTCTAATGGGATTGACCTGTGCTTTCTTTCCTTAAAACTAAATGCACTCATTGTTCCTCCATCACTGTATGTAAACAAACAGACTATGGATTATTATTATTATTATGTTACCAAAGTAACTTCTCATTGACAGCATCAGTTTCCTTAATGTTATCTGAGCCCTTGTGACACCTCTATGAGAGTCCCCTCTCTCTCCTGAATACGGAAAGTCTTTTGACAGTATTTTTTCCCCCTGAATTATTTCCTGTACTGTAAGTTGTGAGGTGTAATAGCCCACTCACATAGCAGTGGTTTGTACAGAGATTGATATAGCCCTTTAAATTATTTGTACAGGTTATGCATACAGGGTGGTAAGAGGTCATTTACAGCATTTTGAAAAGAGTGTAAAGACAGAGCGTGCTTCCAGATGGATTTACGAATGTAAAGTTTTGTCATTGCGATCCTGTAGGCCTATTTGTACTTTGCAGGCAAATTGTGGGCACCAAGCAATAATCCCGATGCGCTAATGTGAACTTTTGTTAGACAGTTCAAAATCTTATCTAATCCATATTCAGCGTTTTTAAAATCACACTCAAGTGTGATGACTGCTGTAACTCATAGATGCGCCGATGTTTACTGAATGTTTATTCATTCAAATATGATACTGTGATACTATATTTAGATGTGGATTAGTCTGTGTCGTTTGTACGATATTTGTGCCTCTGCATTGTGCGAATTTTGTGCAGGTGTTATGTAGTAAATCGTTTGTACTACAAGTATTTTTAGAAAGTTAACGCTTATATTACCCAAGTGCACGAAATGTAGATGTATCGCTGAGGTGCCTGCCCTGCGATTATATGGTTTAATCTGTGTTAAGACAGAAACAAGCTGCACGAAACACTTTTTAAAATGACAAGGTATATTTTCATGGTGAAGAAATATATATTTAAAAAATCAAGAGCTGACAATCATTGCTTGAAGCAAAGTTGACTGCGGTAATGAGCATATGTAGTCTTGTGTAGTACATCTAGACACGTGTATCGGCGTAATCTGCTGTCTGAGGTGTCAAAGGAATCTAGTCACCGTGTATCGTGTTTTAGGTGGCTGATCAGTTGCTGTGCCTTCATCTAAAACGCTGTAGTCTATGATACACTGTGTACAACGCGATGCTGTGACGTTTGTGCAATTCTGTGACATATCATATCATAAAGAATAAACTCTGTACCTGATCAACCAAGCGGTGCCAGTGAAAAATCATTATTTTATCATTAACAAAGCGGCCCTCAGTCAAGTAGTTCTCCTGATTTAGACATTCAGCTTTAGGTTCTTTCCAACAAGCTTATGGGAGTTTTACTTATCAAAAAAATGTTCTTAGGGCGGAACGAGAAATTATTGGTTCAGAGAGATACCCAGTTAAATTGTAAAGGAAACAAGGAGTCAAGCAACTAAGTAATTAGAAGAGGTGGGACCAAGACACTGATTGGTTGGTCTGATATCTGACCTAAGATCTGACTGGTTCTCTCTGAACCAATCATTTTTTGCTCTGATATTTTTTGTAAAACTTCGATGAGCATGTGGCTCTTGGCTTATCTGGGACAGATTATCATGTTTTTCTACTTGCATGTAAAACTCTTTAAGAATGGATTTCCTAACAGGCTGTGTGCACAATACTTTAGTACATCTAACATATCCTGGTGGTAATCCATTGTCTAGCTAACATAAAAGATGAGTGCCGAAGCTTTGCTGCCTTTTATCTAAAGCACTTGAAATAATTTTGAGGACAAGGACTCGGCGAACGAGATGGTCCACTGCTGAAGATGCTCGGTGGCTCTCGTCAGAAGGGTGCGAGCGGACCCAGGCGGTCCCTGCGTCATCGCACCGTCGCTCGTGCTCACATTTACGTCACCCTTTGTCCGGCTCTTCTGTTCAAGTGGAGGACAGGCAGCGGGCAACCTGGACACGAGCGCTCCATGGGGGCGATACGTTACATGTGTGTAAAGGCTCCATCTCAAAGTGTATATGTCAGTGTGTTTTCTAATAAACAGTAGGTCCCTGACCTCGTTTAGTTTAGGTGGATTGAATGTGTTTACAGGCTGAACCCATTAATTTTCGTGAGGGGGAATTCTACAATTTTATCGCACCAGGTGTACTTTGATTGTTTTTTTTTTTAATCAGTATTCAGGAGAATTCAGCGAATAACATGATCCTCAGCAAAACAGGCAATCTAGCGTTCCTGTGAACGGCCAAGGCAGTCTATGACGAATTCCAGTCACTGAGTAAATGTAATTGTACATTCAATAAAGCACATAGAAGAAACATCCACTTTAAAAGCAGAAGCTCAACTGCAGTGCCAACCCCTCAGTTTCATTATCATTCAGAATCACTTATTTAAATAACTGCATTAGTATCATAAAACCGGAAGGTGACTGATCACGACTGCAGTTGAAAGCATTCATGTTTATTTGGAAGAGGAGTGCCTTAAGTGAAACAAACAGTAAAAGCCTAATTGTAGCTGTTCTTATGGTAGTCTTTTCAGTATGGTGTATCCAGTCTTAATAAAAGGGAAAGCAAACACTGAATACAGCATGCACTTACATTCATTCAGGAAATATTTTCTAATTTTCCGAATGGTGTGGGGTCATCCATCTCCTAGCCACTTACCCCAGGGCATGAACAGAATGTGTTTATTGTCGCTGTACAGGTAGTAAATACAGCAAAATTGTTCTCATATTAAATAGGCGCACACAGGGATCAGCTGTGATATGACCCACATAATTTGAGATTATTTTCTGTTTACTTATTACATGACGTTTTTATGCAAAGTGACTTTCAGTAGAGGGGTTACAATTTGTGTGTGCTGCCTGGGATTAGAACCTGTGACCTTTGTTATTAGAACAATGCTTTACTAGCTGAGCTGTAGGAACAAATTTGAGGCTTATGGGCACAGGAACCGATGCTTCCCTTCAAAACTAGGCATCGTCCATCAGTTCTAACTGCATGTCTTTTGACTGCAGGAGAAAGCTAGAGTTCCTAGTGTAGGTTGAACTCCACTTAGTCGAACTCCACTTAGTCGAAGCTGTAAAACAACAAGCTAGCTGCCTGGCAAAATGTCAAAATGTTTGATCCCTAGATTTAGTGTTTTTGTTTGTATTAAAAATAGATCAATATTCAGTCGGATATGAAAAGCTGACAGAAATGACAGGCGTGTGTTGTATTTTTTAGTATCACTGCAAACTGCTCCTCGCCTTTTCCTGCTCCATAATGATGGGATTGTAGTTCACAAAACTAACCACTAGGTGTCGCTTGTTACTCACACAAAAAGCATATTCTAACGAACAACAAACACATAGTAAATCAATCATAGTTATAATAATAAACCCATTTTCATTTGTATTATTTGGGTTCTGTGACTTGACACATTAGAATCCTGACATTTTGTTTTGTGATATTTAAAATAACCAATGAAAATGCAAGCACGTACTTTAAAATATGATTACAGTTTATTTCAAGATGATTACTCTTCATCTGAATAAATTTTAAATTCTAAATATTAAACTTAATTCGAAATAAACTGCAATCCAACGAGCCTAGAAAAGAAACTGAAAAACATTGAGAAGTGTGAGGAGGTCCGAGACATTAATCATTTTATTCTGCTTACTAACCTGAGACTGAAAAATAAGAATTAAATGATAATAAACAGAAGGGCCTGAATTGAGTTACTCATAACGTGTACTTTAATCGCACAAAGGAAACAGCGGATGTTCATTTCAGCCCCACAAAGCATTAAGAGACAAATATGCCTGCCTACCCCTACACGGCTCTACGCCAGGAAAATATTGTGGGAGTTTCAAGGAGAATAAATGTCTGTTTAGTCATGCTTAGTGCAATTAAGGAGATGATCGGAAGGAACCGGATGAATGCGGAACGGTTAACACATGGCGTCGTTTTACGGGACCGTTATGATCAAATGGTCAGCTGTATAAAACAGAGCTAACACCTGCGTCTGTGGGTTGTGCTTCTGATCTATTGAGGTGCCCAGCTTCTTAATTCCTAATCTATGCCTGTTTGGTGTATCATACTGATACATATTGTTATGAATTACTAACTCTTCATAAGGTTTGACCGAATAGATATTTTTTGTTATACTCAAGAGAGAGTCTGAACCGAAAAGAAGAAAGGACATGTACCCCCAATATTTAATTTGGCTTTATTCATCCCCCAATAAATAGACCCCCTCCCTTCAAATCAAATTCTCTGCTACACCGATGGCGATACTAACAAATGAAGCGCAGGCAAAGCTATTGTATTTCAGTACTTACTTCAATTTCCCTATTTGTCCACTTGGGGGCATCACTGTATAAGCAAACGGCAGTCAAAGTGCTTGAACTCTAGATGCAGAGTCTTGTTTGTGTCAGGTAACATAATAAATGGAATGGTCTATATGTTTGCGCTAATACGCTAATGAAAGCCTGTCAAACATTTGCCCCAATTTTCATTTTTGCCTCAGTTGCCCCAGTTTGCCCTTGAATCTTCGTATTCTTTGATTAAAAGTTGAAGGAAGCGTGTACTGGCCCCATTAAGACATACAGTGCATGTATGTATGAAAGATAAGTTCAGGGTAACACTGTCCAGCACTGGACACGGGGACTTGGGCCGTTGCTAGACACAAAAATCTGCTGGATCACAGCGCCCCAATTACCCATATGATTTTTGAAAGCCTGCTGCATATAAAATTAGCTATTAGTATGTACTATATACCCACTATATACATATGTACAGATATATTAATGAATGTATGAAGATATTTTTTTAACAGACACGAACATTCTCAGCATGTTTCATAGGGATCTTGAATTGGCATACCTGTATAGAGGGGCGTGTGTGTGGGGGGCCGGGGGGTATAAGATTATCTATTTCACTCAAAAAACGTATTTATGTCGCGTCATTTAACCACACCTCAATTCTAAACCCGCAGTCAGTTTCGCGCGCACGAACACCCGTGTGCACGCGCGTTATGGTTTACCTGCCGCGCGTGCACACCGGCGTGCACAGACGCACAGAATGCGCGCGCTTTGCTTCGATTCGCTACCTTGCTTTACTTTGGAGTAGAAAAACATCCACTCTTTCACCGATATTACCAATCTAACTTAAGGCGCTGCCAAATAAATTATTTTTCGTCGAAAGCTGAACGTGAGATTTCACTGGGGCACAGTTTTCCCAGCAAAAGCTGGGCGCTTAAAAATCCCCAGGCATGAATGACCATGTTGTGGACGAACTGAGCCACCCGAATCCTCGCAAACGCCTTTGAAACTTGCGGTGAGCGAGTGGCACGATGCTGGCGCCGTAGGTCCCGCCGAGAGCCGCGGCCAGGACACTCGGGGACACAGCTGATTCAACAATACGCACTACAGGGGACAGGGACCCACGGTGGACAGTCACGCTCCGGGTCTGCTTTCCAGCCCAGTGACATAACAGAGCAGGACTCCAGGCTGACTTCATCATGAACCTCGTTACCTTAAGGGACATGTCCACCTCCATCAGCTTTCACTGTCCCCCCACCAGGAAAAAGAACTATTTGTAGGATACTAGAAATAATACTTTATTTACCATTGGAAGTACTTCTAAATGTTTCTTTTCACATATCCCATCATGCTCTCCTTTGAGACACAAAAGTACACACACACACACCCACATACACCAGACACATAGCCAGGTAGTAAAATTTGGAAATTGAAACCCCCTCCGGCAGGTAAAATGTACCAAGGGGAAACCCCTGATCAGCAAAATTTACTGAGGGGGTAGATTTATTTCGGCTACTGGCCTGCTTTACAGTTGAGAGTGAAGCATTGGGGGTGTAAGTGCAGGGTCTGCCATCTTATACCCTGGTGGGGGCAATACCAGGGTATAAGCACCTGGACTAGTTTTTTCAAGGATTTCAGGGATTCAAACCAGCAACCTTCTAGTCACACCAGCTTGTAGTACCCAGGGTTTTAGATTATGACCAATCATCAAATCCCCAGGCCTGGATGCTGTGGGACGAGAGCTTGGGGGGTGGGGCACATCCCACAGGCTGCAATATTTGTTCCAATTACAAAAGGGGGAGGGGGGACATGCGCCTGGCTTCTCATCAACCTGAAGAGGTCCTGTGCTAATCACCACTAATTAAGCTGACAGGATGGCGAGTGGCAAAGAGCCCCTCAATTTGCCACCGGCCACCCGCCCGGGGCCATCGACGCCTTCATGACAAGATGAGTCACACGGTGCCTTCGTGTGACAGTGATAATGACACGTGACTCAGGACAGGAGGCACCACACGGCTTCGTCTGTGCGAGGTTATGGCTCTTGGTGTAACAGCTATAAAGTTTGGGATAGACTGAGGAGACACGTGAGGTGGTAAGAACTGAAGGGCAGAACATTGAACTCAAAATTATGAAACGAGACAAAATAACATCAGCTAAACATCTTCCCTCATAACTGCCTCTTTAGGAGAGTCGAGCTCCTCTCGCAGTAACGAGTAGTCAGCTGGTGAGGAGAAGCATTCCAATGCTCCTGTACTCATGCTTATGCAATTGACCAATAAAGGGTTTTTATCCTTGTGTGGAGTTTGGATTATCTCCCGGTGTTGTCGTGGGGTTTCCTCTGGGTACTCCAGTTTCCCCCCAATGTCCAAAGACATGCTGAGAGTTAACTGGACTTGCCAAATTGCCTGTAGGTGTGAATGTGTCTGAATGGTGAGTGAAATGAATGAATTTGAAATGTTTCTCCCTATGAATGTTGGTACTTTCCTAGCATTGTGTGTTTCTAAACTAGCAACAGTAATAATGTACCGTAGCATGTTCCATAAAGCATATGAACGATCCCTTTGAGAGTAGCTGTAATATGGATAGGGAGTTTTCCCTAAAACTCGGTCAGATGTCATGACTGTTAATGACATCAACAAATTCTCTGAACGGACGCGTGACAACATCAAGCGCCACGCTAACTCTAACGGTAAGAACAGTAACGGTGAATCCAGCACACGTTATGATGGCAATTTACGTCATGCAGGTGTCAATTCAGAGATTACATAACTGCACATTTTATGTTAGTACTTCTTGGGTAATAAAGTGAATGTTCCCCAGTTCTGCAAATCCTCTTCATCTCATGGGCAATTAGACAAGTACAGAATTTTGCTTAAATAAATACTCCCATACACCAAATTTTCTTTTCAGGTGGCTCCTGTACTTCATTGTAAAATACAATGAACTGTCAATCCCATTTGAGGCCAATTGTCTTGTAAAACTGCTTCAGAAAAGAGTGACACGCTTTTGCAATTGGCTGCCTTGGCGTCATATTTTGAACAGAATTAAGGTACTATTTTGAACCAGCCACGGCCTCTTCATTTTTGTGCTTGTAAGTCAAGGAGAGTCCTGTACAGGAGTCTTGCAGACGGGCAGAGGCGCTTCTAATGAGTCACATGACAGCACCGCTCTTGTGTCACTCGGACGGTTCCTCTCTGCTGCAACACGCAGAGCAGCACCAAGAATTTCAAGAACTCATGGGCCAGCGGGGACCGATATAAGAGGCTACTCGCTGCTGCAAACAAAGCAGATAATCACATGTTTAACTAGTAATTCTAGTTTCCGTGCATAACCGCGAGATAAATGCAGACACTAGTGGGCCAGGAGTCTGCATGTACAGTATTTGGGGTTTCGGTGTTTTGCTTGTCTGTAACCCTGCTCTGACAGCACAGGCACGTGGTCACCCCGTGACCGAACACGACTTCCCCTCGGCCGCAAGAAAGGCAACCAGCGCAGCCATCAGCCAGGATGCGAGGACAGTCACTAGGGAACAAAGAGCCCCATGTTGGGACCAGAGGACAGATCTCTCCCCCCATAAGATTTCCTGTATATACAGCAACGGAAAAACAAGAGATCTAAACATGCTTATATTATGAATGCCATGGCTGTCCATACCGTGGCCTCCCAGCTATGGTGGCCACTAAGTCCCAAAAGGGATGTAAAATTACCAGAAGACTAGAAAAGCTTCCAATAAGAAGTACAGTAGTGTGCAGGGGGAAGGAAAACCTTTTGACCTCCTTTCCAAGTGTGATTGACTGACATTAAGATTAATTTAAATATTTCTCAGAATGTCAAAGGCGTGTCCCATAACCGAAATCCCCCTACCCTGTGGTCGCCAATGCTGGGTCACCCACAGCAAGCCAATGAGGGGTTAGCAGGTGACGTGTTATTATAACCACCGTCCCCCGGGCAGATTAATTTCATCCCCCTGGATGATATTGTCTTGTTTCAGTACCCCAGATTGTAGTCTTCACAATACGTACGGACGGCGAGCCTACCACTTACTATGATGGAGACGTTCATCAGTGGATGACAGATGAGGTTCAAAACACCATGCCTGACGTGAATGCATTTCTAATTTGTTCTTAGTAATCAAGGTGACTCCGCAAATTCAAATTGTGTCTTGTGCTTTACAAAACCGAGTTAAGATAAACTAATCTAACCAAGTGCAAAACATGAGCGGCCACAAGTGAAACGCGATGGCGTGACCAGACTTATTAGCCTTCAGAGTAAATAAATACGTTGTTACTGACTTATCTAATCCAGGTCAATAACAGCGCAATTAGCTTAACTGTGTCTCAAGTAAGAGATCGGGATGGAGAGGTCTTACTAGCCATTTGTGATGATTAAGAGACCACAGCAAGATTTTCAGTTTCACTCATTTCTCAATTTATGTATATATGCCTGTATGAAATTACATTTTTTGGCAAACTCCAGCCTAGCTCTTCCCTGCTTCTCACTGATGAAGGGCTCCTCCCTGGCTTTATGGGACTTCAGTCCTGCTTCTAGGAGCCTGTTACGAACTGCCTTAGCCGTGCACTTCACACCACTTTTAAAGGTCACTTCAGGTCATCCTCCGATTCATGAGGCACTGCTGGACAAGGTGACGGTCATCTCTGGCATTAGAAAGTCACTTCTGCCCTCTGCCTGGCTGGTTTATGGTCGTTCAGAGTGTCTCCTGCTTCACCTTGGTCCTGTGTGCCGCTGTCATAGAAACTTTGAGCCTGGAAGCAACCTGCCGCTCAGTGTAGCCTTCTGCCAGCAGAACCAGGATTAAACCAGGCTTAAACCAGGATTTAACGATGCAGATATTTAAAAAAACATATAATGGCCCCTTGATTTTCCATGCCGTCTGGAGCAATATAAAGCCTCCTTAAAAAGACAAGCTCATACAAGATCAAACAAGATTAACTGTACAGACTTATGCAGAGCAGTCTATGGACGTGTCAGACATACAGCTAGAACAAGGGAGGACAGCCGCCCGAGGTTAACGAAAGACGCAACACAGCGGAAGCCTTTTTATGACTTTTTCATAAAGTCAGAAGCAAGACACACGACAGCTGTACTCTCAGCATTCATGGTCTTGCCTAATCTGACATCACTTGTCACAACCTCTTGGAATAACCATTGTGTCACCTGTTTTAGGAATTATAGGAAAAATGACTGGACTTTAGGAAGATCCGCGTGTGATGGGGGGGGGGGGGGCGCAGGAGTCCATGCCGAGCTGCAGTGCATTGTAACTCACTGCAGATATTGTTTGCAGACATTGCGAGCATTGTGTTTTTTTTCAGTACCGCTAAGATATCTGGCATTTTGCTTGGGAGGCAGAAGCTTAATCTACATCTATTTCTGCTGGGTCTTTGTCTGGCATGCTATGCCAGTGCACATTAGAACCTCTCTCAGGATGCACAGAAGCTAGGTAACACCGGCGCTCCTATCCGCTATGTTTAAGCCGCCTGACAGCATCTTACACGTCCGCCTCGAAGCCCCTGCGCTCCCTCATGATGGGACAGAATCTCTCCACTGCAGCTTTTCCAAACTCTGACATGATGTCTGAAGCATGACTTTCAAGAGTGAACACTACGCACTGTTCCTACTTTCTCCTGTCTGGTGTGAAACTTAGCGACACACCGACACAATTCACAGGATACGTCACTTTTGCCTCCCAAACTGTACGTAATCAGCGCTCGCTAAGTAATCTGCGGTCAAAGGGTATTACCCAAAGGGAACTGAAAAAAAATATCCAAAAAGTATAACTGTGTAATACAATTCTCTAGTCTTCCTGTCAAGCCTAATTCAGCAACCCTCTTATCTCCATATCAATCTCTGACACTCTGTTTCCATATTATTACTTTTTTTCCAGCAGAGATCACACAGAATCGAAGAGAACTGTAATGTAAATAAACTGTTACAAAATATAAACAATACAATTTAATACAATAAAACAAAATAAGTAACACAACTACTAAGCTACCTGCTCTGTGTATATACAGCTAATATGTTAATGATTTTGAAAGTGCAAAATTAAGCGGCATGTTTCGTTTTCAATGTCAGCACAGTAATAAGATGGCCTTTGACACCGTTCGCTCGCAAGTTCGGCTGAAAGTTCAAGACTGGTGCATTATTAGTTTTATGAGAGGCGCATTTGTATGGTACCCTGTTGCATAGTGGTATTCATACACTATAATCTCCTCTCTGTACATGTGTGCTGTTTACATTTAACATAGCCGGACTTTCTCAAATGCGTATGTTACCTTAATTCCCAAACTTCACTAACCTAAGATTGGATGAAAGACATCGCCTGGAAGTCGCAATATCTGTGAACAATGATGACGTACAAAAAAACGATTATTTTTCTATTGCCAAAACAAAAAAACATGCACACGCACTACTTACACTTTTGGAAGTAAAAGACTAGGGCCGGAAAGACCAGTTAGCTAGGAAGCTGGAGTCGTCCAGGTCCCTAGCCACGGGACTGAGGACAGAATTAAAGAGTCCCCAGGGCTCCACGTCTGATGTCTTTGTCCACGGGATCATGCCGTCGATGCGTAGGCAGCAGAACACATAAGGCCATCTAAAGAAAGGGAGCGATCACTGTGTCTGGTTAAGGTGGGCAGCTTCTGGGCTGGGCATAGTGTTTTGGTCAGGGTGCAGGACCGAAACGCAGCAGGCCTGCTTTCTACGTGTGATCACAGGGCCTCACCCCTAAAAGGGTGAGCTACCTTAGCAGCAGTGGGCCACGTGCAGGAATAGGCATACCTGAACAATGTCAGCTCCTATTAGCAAAACTGGTATTAGCAGGATGCTAAATATATAGCTTGATGTAGGCATTTTTGCTCAAACTCCATTTAACATATTAATTCCTTATTAGTCTCGATATAATTTAATTACATTTCTAGCATATAAAAAAGAATTCTCCATTTACAAAATTCGACTGAGATTTAAACTTCAGCGGATCAGTAACGCGTAGGCTAAGCATGAGTCTAATTCGGATGTTGCTCCGAATTAGCCAAGTTTAAATCAAAGTCAAGGAAGTTTATTTTCATGTCTCCGCTTTTGCGTGTAATGCCACCACCTCGGGGGACAGACCGAGGCGCCGCGGCAGCGTAGCGGCCCGGCTTCCCGGGTATCCCCAGCGGGCCGCAAACAGACCCGCAGCCCGGACAGATCCAGCCATTCCTCTGTGACGCTTCTTTCCTATTACAATCGTGAAATTCAATACGGTTTGGTACGCGAGGAGAGTAGGGTATCCATAGCGATAATGCGATAATCGGAGGAATTTTATTAAAATCCATTTTAGGCTGGCTTGTACTTCTGCTGGTTATTATTATAATTCTCTTTTTTACAAATTTGGCATCATATAGACATACAATGTACACACGCACGCGCTCTCACACACACCCATACATGCACGCGCTCACACATAAACAAACACGCACGCACTCACTCACATATAAACACACACACACGCGCGCTCACACACGCACACACGCACTCACACATAAAAACACACGCACGCACGCACCCACACTCATACACAAGCACGCACACACAGGAACGCGCACTCATAAGAGACTTAGTCTCCCTCCGGAGAAAAGGAGGTCGTACATCAGGGGTCCCCGTGTCAGGGAGGAATGAGACCGCGGTGTAACGGCACGGCCTCGGCTCGGTGGAGCAAACGCTCCGGTGCCCTATATGCGGGCGGAGCCAGAAGGATCTCTCATTTCAGAGACGGCAAGATGCTATCGGGCGATCTCGGAGATGAATGTCTGGTCCTCCCACTCGGTCGAGGTTTCCAGCTCATCGATCGCGGGCCGAGGCAGATCGATACCCGAGTTATTCCAAAGTGACGACTGTCAGTGATGCAAATGAAACTACCTGCGTGCTGTTACTCACAAGCTGTGGTCAGGCTATCAGCCTCTGTGCTGTGAAAGAACGAGAAAGCAAAAGAAAAACAGGACCCAGGACTGCAAACAAAAAATCTATCGTGTTGGTTCAGCTTGCAGCTGTTTCCTTTAAAAAAAAATCAGACTAAAGATCAGAAGGAAACACAATTGAAGTAGCAAGTAGCGAGAATGTTAACATTCCCAATACTTTTATATGACTAAGGTCTGAAGCAAATGATTCCTTGAAAGCACATTCCATTCCAGAACGATATATATACTTACCACCTATTCAATATTCCATATAGTAATTAGATTTCCAGGTTAGCGACTGTGTGATAATAGGTGTGCCATTTCTCACGAACGACTTCCTGTAGTGTTCCATTAAGATCTCATTTGGTGCTCAAGATAGGATGTGACCATAATAATCACGATAATGTCACAGACAGCATCACCAGTGAGTAGCGGCAGGGTATTATAAGAGGCTATCAGCTATTTGCTTATTTTTAATTATATTATTTATAGCTGAGAGCCTTGTCATACTGTCATTTAGATGGCTGGTCCCAAGAGCATTGGAGAGGGTTTGATATCGACAGAGACACAGCTTCATAATTTAAACGCAAAGGTCTTTTTTGTGGGGGGAGATGAATGAAGTAAAATTAAATATTAGGGGAGACACATACTTCCCCCTAACACCCCCTACCTCCCTTGGTTTCTACAGCTTTGTCTGGTCCTAATCATTGGCCTACATTGGGATGAGAATCCTCTGTCAAGTCACGTTGGGTCTTTATTGCCATCCATATACAAAACGCAGCATACAGTGGCACGAAATAACACGAATTGTGTGTTAGTGGTGCACAGACTGTAAACAGGGCAGGTGCGACCCATGGGGGAGAGGCGTAAAGACTGAGAAACACAACTGTAAGTAAGTAAAAAATAATACAAAGTAAAAATAGTACAGGATACACATGCATCGCCATAGAGGGCAGCTAGGGGCACAGAAAGTGATTATATGACACGTGATTAAATATAACAGAAGTAACGATATAACTGATATGACACAGGTGTATGAAATCGGAGTCCCTGTCTAACATTCTGCCTTAAATGGGCATGACTTTCAACAATTAATTCTCTAGAGGAAGCCCTTAGCTTGTACTTATTATTATTCTCAGTGTCTGTTTAGTTTATCTATGTATTTATTTAGTTATTCTATGTTTATTTTCTTGTTCTTACTGTGTTGTTCAATGGGTCTGTTAGCATAAATTATGTCTGAGCTAGTTGGGGGGTGGTGGTGAGTGTTGTGTAATGACATTTTTGTTTATATGTTCAAGATATGCCTGTATGTATTGGCATTTACATGTGCAAGACCAATAAAAAAGTGTTTGAAAGACTAAGAAGAGGTGTAGTCTAGGTGTAGCAATGTCCATTGGCTAGTGGCTAGTGCTGGTGGTGATGGGCCAGATTTATGATGGGGACGGCAAAGAGTCTGTAGCCCTAAAAGCTTTGGGCAGAATCCGGCAGGGGCAACCGGATGCTTTGATCGATTGGCATGTCACCATGGTAACGTTAGACACCCTGAATCAGTGTTTGTTGTGCCACACACGAAGCAGAAGTAAGCCTATTTTTGGAACATTTTCAGACGAAGACTCACGACGCTGGAGGCCGTGACCTATGGCTGCCGCCCCTCAGTTTCAGATCCTCGTTTTCACACATCTTGGCCAGCAGTGTCCATCTGGTGTGGGGATCGTGTCGGGAAGGCGAAGCGGGGGGAGGTTCGTGTGGAGCCATCACTGCGTTACAGTAACACATGCCGCTCGTATGCCCCCCCCCCATACTGCTGATCTCACCCACTGCTGTCACTCTTCAGAAGGAAAAGTACCTCGCCAACTTCGTGTCCATGTGACCATCTCATGGTCAACCAAGAATAGCAGATTTCTGACACAAGCTGTTGCAGAATCACTGTTTTCAAAACATCTTCATTCAGTCTGCGAGCAGAGGTGGGCAATTCAGGTCCAAAAAGTAAAAATTCTGACCAGGATTTTGGTTCAACCAACCAGTTAAGCATTAAGAGAAAGTTACAGAGTGCACAACTAGTTGGTTGAAACAAAATCCTGGTCTGGATTTTTACTCTGTGGACCTGTTTGTGAGTAATGTGTATATGAGTAGAAATCTCACATCTGTGGTAAAAAAAAAATCCTTTTAAGTAATGAGATGCAGGGTATGTCTACAAATAACTTAATTCACATGGATTCACCCTAGTACCCAACACGCAGCAAATTCAAGTTTGGCTTTTTGGATGTTTCTGGATGTTTTTTTAATATATTTTTTTTCGATCTGTGATTTGTGGATGTGGAACCTACAGATACAGAGGACGGGTGGTACAAATTAAATTGATGCCCCTCTCCAGAAATCAGTGCTTGTGGGCCATGGCGTCATGTAACATTCATGTGTTACATGCATGCAGCAATCTGATTTGGAGACTATAGGGGGACTTAATTCTGTCAACAAATTAACTGAAAATAAGTATGTTTTTGTCCAGCAGTAGAATCTTCTGCTCTTAACCCTAAATCCAGTTCCCATGTATCGGTGAAACATTGTGCAACCTGGCCAGCTGACCGTGATTAACGGCTAAGCTAAAGTGTTACTTTGAAAGCAGCTATTTCATGGGCAAAACCACAGAAAAAGAAAGAAAATACCGTGATGGAGAAAGAGAAATGAAAATGAGGAATAGAGGTCTGCCATGAAAGGAGAAGCCGCCAGTCACGATTAGTGCCATCATCCAGGATCGACAAGCAGGAGGTGGATTCTCAGATGATGCTGCTCATGTGCACGCTTCTCCTCAGTGACGATGCTCACAAACCACAACCCTGAGCCGAATCCGAGATGGATGGCAATAATAATGCATTTTATTTGTACAGCACTTTACAAGGACCCAAAGACATTTTTCATTATAGAATGATGGATAGTCAAGGAATATAGCACAGCTATGTAATACTGTAAACACAGGTATAATGATGTACTACCGTATAGTAATTTACAATGCAATGGGCACATATGTATGACATATATATGACATTTCACATATAGTAAAGTAGTAAGATGATAGTAGTAAGCATGCTCTGCAACAACGATAAGCATTACTATTCGCCTCGCCACCTTCATCAGCCGTTTTCCTTTGCTTAAGGTAAATCTGAAAATCCCCATGACTAGTATTAGGCAAGATTGTTGTTCCAACTAGTGCCGATTTGCGACTTTAAGGGGGAAGTGGGACTTTGTGTAGCACATTCAGAGTAGTGAATATTTGGAGACAAAAAGTTCCTACCTACCCATAGAAAGGTTTATTTGTACTGTTCTCTAGATTTTAGCAAAATCATAAATACAGCAAAACTATAAAATAACATACATGGAATTATGTGCTGAAATTAATTAAAAATTAATTTGTTGGGGGCAGTCCTGAAGGTTGCCGGTTCAAATCCCATGGTCGCCACTATTGGGCCCTTGAGCAAGGCCCTTAACCCCAACCCCAGGGACTGGCTGTCCCCACTGTCTCCTCTATGCCAGTTTCATCAGGTGGCCTCCTGAGATGCTTCTCCAGCTGTCCTGATGGAGCTCCCACATATATTCTGAACACCCATTGGCCACTTTTCCTTCACTCTCTGTTCAAACTCCCCCAAAACCACCTCTACCGTGTGTAGGTCAGGTCATGTGATGTGACACCATCACTCTCTATTGTAGGCATTTTGGCGTGTCCAAAATTTTGACTGCCACTGTATATTTATATATGTAAAAAAACAGCAATATGGAATGTGGAACTGCAATTAAAATGAAGGCCAATTAATTAAACCCATGTGATTAGCTCTGCTCCCATCAGACCTGCTTACATCAAAAAAGAATGTTTTGGTCATTTCTTTTTGGGAGATAAGGACAGCGGTTGATTAACCCTGTACACAGTATGACCCACATACAAGAAACACTCACTAATCTGGAAGATCAAGTGGCGTTGCACAAATTATATTTTTTGAAAGCAAAAAACAGGGATAATACATCCTAAAAGGCAGGAGTGCATTATAAATGTGTCATTATGGAGACTCAGGCAATACGCTGGACCACTAAAGTGATTAAGCATAATTGAATCTCAAGGACCCATAATGATGGTTTATTTATTTCTATAGGTGTTCTGTCTTTTTCCGTGTTATTATGGAAATATGGCCGTTAATATCTGGAAGCATGGTCCCTTCCCCTTGGGCAGTATTCCCTTACTGCTAATAGGCGTGTTGTAATCCTGAATAACAGGATGTGATTCATCACATCAGACCTTCTATTGCACAGGTTCTTTTTTCAACCTTATTCTTTCTGCACACCATCTTCCATGAGCGCGGACACGTCCGCGGGAGATGGTTAGTGACACTGCGTGTGATATCTGTTTCCTGTCTAGCGGGAAAATGCAACCCCGCTGCTCTTCTGCTCTGCCCTCGGCTGCCCCCCCCGACCCCCCCCCCCTCCCATCTGAGCCACTGGGGGCTTTGTGTGCAGCTGCCTCGAACCGTCGCTCACCCGAAGGCCCCCACCCCCGGCTAATCATGCCGCCAGGCCTCGATTCAGAGCCGGTTAGAAGCAACTGCGGAAATAATATGCGAGGAATGCTTCCGGGTGCCGGGGGGGGGAATCCGGGACGGACGGGGACATCACTCCCCGGGCCACAATGGGGCCTCCAAGCTGCCGTCACTGCGAGTCACCTGGGTGGAAGGCCACCGCAGAGGGGCAGCGTGCCCAGCAGACGTCAACTGCCACCGGCTGAAGTCTCTCATATGAGGCTCATTTCAATCCTGATCTGTAACAATAACGTGAAGACAAGACAAGGCCATCTGTCTCCATTACCGGGACAGTGTTTTCTCCCAGATTATCCACTCTGTCGTGTTCTCCTCAAGTTCCAAAGGAGATGCTGTCTCATACATCATTTTCTCACAAAGGTTGAAAGCCCCCCTCCCGTGGGCTGGGAGTGGATGGGGGTTCTTCCTGCCCACTGTCCCTCCCTTCGTGTCTGTCTACCTTGACAGGGACGGCTCCCAGCTACAAGAGGGGAATTAGCATAGCAATGGGGCAGGGCTGGACGCCACCAAGCGATTCCACACCGCCAAGTCCCCGCGTCAGGACGGCACGGCGCTCTCGCACCCGCCGGGTCCCACACAAACGGGAACCGCAGAGGAGAGGCTCACATCCGCAGGCAGCCGCGGCAAGCTCAGAGCCGTGCACCCTTAATGTACGCCCTACCGCTACACCAACGCTACCTTCTTAGATTTTGCCCGCATATAGGCCCCTGTAGTTGCAGCAGGTAGTAATTAAGGTTGCAGAGATGTTTTCACGCAATTACGGAATGCAATGTCATATTTAAACAGGAGAAATACTCATACAGTGGCAAGTTATGCACCATTAATCTGAGTGTCACCTTAAGAGCCATTTTTGCTGTGATGCGCCCAAAATAATCACGCTGCATCGGTTCTGCAAAGAACTCGTCTGTTCCATCAATCTGTTCCATCAAGCAGTTGTGAGCATGCCTTTTTTTAACTTTTATTGTTGGCAATAAGACAATATGTGCCATCCTTTCTAATCTGAAGCCTTGTAATGGCCTGGTTCCGCTTCAGAAGCTGAGCAGGGGAGCCTGCGAGACAGCACAGGGCCCAGGGTGACACGCGGACACTGTGATAGATGGGACATTACTGAAGCTGTCAGGACCTGTTGCTCAAAACACACAGCCTTAGCGGACAACTTCATCTACAGAAGACAGAAAGTGATCGGCTTGGTCTGGCCCGCCGGTGCCGGTTCGGCAGAGACGGATTTAACCCCTTGCATGCCTGCGCGAGGTTCCCGCTGGCCGCTTCTCTGGAATCCTTTTCCCCGGAGCCTGCGTGTGATGTGCATTAATGAGGACGGGCTTCCTCCGCTGTCCCACATGTGTCATGGGGTCTAAGGTCAGCCCTTCCTTCTAGTCTGTTTTCGGCATTACAAATCCCGCTGGTGTCGGTTTAACTTGAGAATGAACAGCTCGCATCTTCAGGGGTGAAGGACTAAAGCAGGAAGTGAGCCGGAGGACCCAGTTTTGCTTTGCAATTCATGGACAGAGCGTCCGTTTTGTTTCTTAAACTGGGTGAAGGACGGTTTCATACAATAAATAAATTCCAGTTTAGTCCAGGACTAGGGAAACTAGCCCTATAACTACTGCAAAAATATTATGCTGCATTATACCTGTGTGTATTCTAAAACCAATGTTTCACTGTTGCTCATTTGCCTAAAATAATAAATGTGAAATGTGAATTACAGGATTTTTATTATGATTTATTATAAATTACAATTATTCCAAGTTATTTACTAATGTCAGACGGCTGAAACTGGACATTTCCTCATATTTAGATGAGTAACAAAGATTGAAGATGCCTGAATGATTATGCCATGCAAAAAAACAATTAGTCAACTTAGGTGTTATGAATTGGCCATTCATAAAATGAAGAATCAATAGTGAAGCTCCTTCATAATGAATGCGGCATATCAATGTAAAGAACAAACATTTGCATTACATTGAAGCTAGAAAAATATGCAGACATTTCTTCAAGCTTGGCCACTTATGAATTTTCATAAGTTCACGAATTGATAAAATATTTCGACGACAGTGGGGGTGTTTACGGTCCTCGGAAATCAATAATGAACCCGTTTGGGCGGAGGAACGAGAGAGTCCTGCTGGTGGAAGGCTCAGAACATGCAAATGGTAGTAGTGACAGAACTGGGTGGCTGCGAGCCGCGCGGAACAATGGGAACCTTCATGACGGTCCATAAGCAATTATAAAGTCATAAATGCAGCGCATGCTGATTTCACAGGCGAAAAGAACGAGTCCGCTTCTCGCGGATTCCTGGCCTCGTCTCCGGACAAAGCATGAAGTCTCTCTTCTTGACTTCTGTGCAATGTCAGTCATGCACATTTTAAACAGCGGCGAATAATGTTGCCTTTCTTCTGTGAAACATTAACAGTCCGGGGGGGAAAAAAACTCTTATTTAGGAAGAAAAAAAAACTTGCCTCTGCTTGGAGCCTCTTACGAATCACAAATGTATTTGTCAGGAATGTTCCCGGATTGTGAGACGGACAAAAAGAAATGTTTGCCTCTTTCCTCTTGTGTTCAGACTAACGGCATTCTCACAAGATCATATTAGTCATGTTCAACTAGACCGCACTCACAAAAGTCTCCGAACCACAATGAGATGTCTTAAGATTATTAAATGTCACCAGGGTCAGAAGTTTCAACCGGTCCATTCATAAACTTGTAAACAGGGATACATGAGGTGATCTAAATATGAAAATATGCATTATTATGGCACATTTTTACAAGACTGCATCGTCTGATTGGCTGGATATATCATAATTTTTGATAACGCATCTAACATGGACACTAGACAAACTGGTGACCATATTTTTTTCATTGTACAGATCTTAAATTAATTACTTGATGGAAGCGGAATTAAGCCTCACACCTCTGGGACAAGAGTCCAAGTCTCTGCCAGGGTTGCATGTATGTGGCGTTTGCATGTTCTCCCCGTGTTGTCATGGAGTTTCCTTCAGGTACTCCAGATTCCTCCCACAGTCCAAAAACATGCTGAGGTTACATTGAGTTACCAAACTGCCCTTGGTGTGCATGTGTTGGTGTGCCTTATGATGGATTTGGAGTCCCATCCTGAATTGTTCCCTGCCTTGTGCCTATAGCCTCTAGGACAGGCTCTGGACCCCCTACAAAGGACTAATCGTTATCGAATATTGATGGTGCGTGAAGAGGCTTCATTAATGAACAGTGTTTGAAGTGTTTGTGCACAGGCAATGTAACGTCGCATAAGTGATCAGTTTCCCTGACCTTTAAGGTCATGAGATCATCAATTTCTTCAAATCATTATTACTTTGAACCAATTGGCATCCCATCCAAGGTGAATCCTGGTCCATGTGAACGTGGGCGAGGTAAGACCTTAGAGGATGGGTACATGGCTGACTAAACAAAGCACCTAAAGCTGATTTCTCATGGGGCTTAAATCCAACCATTTTCCTGAAAGTGTTCATCCTTCTGGGTTGCAGGGGGGTCTGGAGCCTATGAGGTAGGGAACAACCCAGGTCAGGGGGAAAACCCCCACACCAACAGGGGGAGAACATGCAAACTCCACACACATGAAACCTAGAGGAGATTCAAACCCCAGTCCAAGAGGTTTGAGGCAACAATGCTAAGCACTGCACCACCATGCCACCCAGGAATTAGCAACCATTTTTTCATTTGTGTGTATACTTGTGTATTTGTGTGTATATTTGTGTGTATACTTATAGGGTAAGTACCTTTGAAATATTGTTGGACACATGCAAATATATAAGATATGCAAATGTGACATGCATATTTTACATATTTATGATGGCTGCATCTGATTGATATAGTCTTTATTGAACTGTTGCACGTGCGCCATGTTCCGTCTCATGTTTGGAAGAAGGTTGAGGTCATTCTTTCCACTGTGTGACTTGGTGAGGTGTGAAGTAGGATCAGGATGGAAATCCATGCAAAACACATTTTTAAACTTGGCCAGAGTATGAGAACCTCTGATCCGGAGATCTGTGGGTTAGGCCCCCATGCCTGTAACTCGAGCTTGAGCAAGGTCCTTAACAAGATGGAGTGTGTGAAAACTACCTATTTTTCCAAGAGGCATGAATGAAGAATCTCTTTTCAGATTTTATATATATATATATATATATATATATATATATACACACACACTGAACTTATTCAAAGGAAATTATACAACTACATTACGTGAACTGCTATTTTAAAACAATGCCATCTTCTTTTTTGTTACTTTACAACTGACATAAATGTATTCTGCATTACCCAAAGCACAGCCTGGGCGGTAGGTTATCTTAGACGGAGGGTGAACGGCCTAACTGGCCTTGCCCTTGGTAAAACTCGATCACTATCTTCGTCTGTGGGAATTGTAGTGTGCTAATTCTGAAATAAATATTGCTTCAACAAATGTACAATTATCCGTAGCATTAATACAAGGACTTTAACATTCATTTTGTCTAAACTGGAACTATTTCAAACATATACATTTCGGTAGAGAACTAAACTAATAAATACATCGACATGTGCATTGAAAATGGACTTCATTTCCCATAGTTCAACACTGCATGCACGCAGGCGCCTCTGTGGACGTGTAGCAGCCATGGCCGCGAATGGGGTGGATGAGAACAGGGTATGTGGATTATGACTTATATCCAAAGGATAAACAATATATTTTAATATACTTTTTTGCTCTTTGTAGTTGCCCTTAACTAGTTCATATCTCCGGTCGTTCTGCGATAGTCCGATCAGAGTCTGAGCCAAGGTCGCCTGTTTGCAAAGGGTAGGATCTGCAAAGATTAGTGCCCGGGGAAGCTTTGCGCAAAAGCGGCTCCGGGGGCTGGGAGCTGAGATCGCCGCTGTCCGCCTTTATGATGCCTCGGCACAACAGCAGCTCTCTCATGCAGGGGATCGCGAGGCAAGCGCATGCTACTTTTAAAAGCGCGAGCTCCTCTGCAGGCGGAGCCGGCAATAACGTATTTTTAGAGAACCGAAGTAAACTGTGCAACCTATTAAAGGAGATCACGGCGGCGGATCTGAACATCGCACCGAAAAAGAGAAGGAGTTCCAAGTCCCTGGAGAGCAGCCCGCCGGTCACCTACATGCACATATGCGAAACCAGCGCTTTCAGCATGGGGGTGTTCCTGCTGAAGAGCGGGTCCTCCATCCCGCTGCACGACCACCCGGGCATGGACGGCGTGCTGAAGGTCCTCTACGGCAAGCTCAGCGTCAGGTGCTTCGACAAGGCGGACGCGCCCCCCGATGCCGGCACCGGGGCGCGTTTCCACCCGCCGCTGCTGCCCTTCCAGGTGGCAGCTCTGCGCAGATCGGTGCCGGGCTCCGTCTGCGAGATCTCCGCGGACAGCGCTCCCTGCATCCTCACCCCCCAGAAGGACAACCTGCATCAGATCGATGCGGTGGACGGGCCGGCAGCCTTTCTGGACATACTGGCCCCCCCGTACGACTCGGGTGACGGGCGGGAC
The DNA here is from genome assembly GCA_026774425.1 of Petrocephalus zakoni. Lineage (NCBI taxonomy): Eukaryota > Metazoa > Chordata > Actinopteri > Osteoglossiformes > Mormyridae > Petrocephalus > Petrocephalus zakoni. The sequence continues at coordinate 10,777,297 of JAODKN010000042.1, forward strand.
TGCCACTATTACCAAATCCTCCGGCCGGTCCCGGGGAACGCGGGCGACGGGTCGGGCCAGCAAGAGGATGAAATGTGGGTGTTAGAAATCCCACAGCCGGCCGACTTCTGGTGCGGCGGGGAGCCCTACCCCGGCCCCAAAATTACTCTATAAATTATAATAAAAAGGACATGCAGCTTCACCAAGGGGACGGAATTCCATTCTGCTGAATCTGCGTCATCGGCGGGACAGTGACCATTGTTTGCTGGACGTTTCTCAGGACATGCTTGCTCCATGGATATATACACATTATGCTTATAATGCTGAATATTTAGCGGGGTTTTTGCAATATGTAACTGCCGTCACCATCGGCTGTACCTCGGGGGAAATGTTGCGATTTTGTAGCCACACAATAGACCAAGTTAAAGTCGAGGCGGAACTGTTTAATTTAAGATAATTGTCGCCTGTATTATGCCCTCTTCGTGCTATGCACCGCCTTATTCTTTCGTGATTCCGCAACACTAAGACACCGCCTCTCTTTTGCGCAAAATATTTCTGGAGCCCTGTCAGAAAGTGTTGTTAAGTCTACATGCAAATTGTCGTATGAAATCATATTCAAGCAATAAAACACCGAGTGTTTAGTTCCGTATCATCACTTGTGTGAACCGTATAATGATATATAGTCCGAAATGTTAGAATACAGCCTTTGCATATCTAATAGAAATGCCTATGTATATTTACAATAATGCATTTTGTAAGAACTGAAATAGATCCTTACCACTCTTATTAAGTGATCCAATGTGATTATTTAATTAACTTCTAATGTCACCGCAGTAATACTTTTATTTGTCATGCTTTTACTCTTGCATTTCGCTGAAAACGACTTCATGGCACGTACAGGCCTATTCCGTATTAGCTGGGTGCAGGCAGCCCTGCAAACCGTATGTCGGCTCACAATGCTTGTCTATTTCTCCCCGTGACGTTCGCCAATTTGCCTCTTCCTCGGTATTTGTCTCATTTCCTGGGTGATTTGCTGAGCTGGCAGAAAGCGCTGCTCTTTTTAATCACGGCCTGACACCCGGTGCCGCGGCCCTTTGAGGCCCGCCGTGGCATCAGTCTGGCACCGCTGGGCCCCCGAAATGACTAAGATTGAGCAGCCGAATCGCAATCAGCACTTTAAATACCCGCAAATGATAGCTGCTATCTACAAATGATCGGTCGCATTTACAAGTGGAGTGGAAAAAAACAGACGGCTACAATATCATTTTGAAAGGATCTGCATGTAGTTTCCGACCAGACTTAATTAGACCAAATTTAAGCCATCAGGGGCCATTGTGACTCGCGTAAATTTTATATGTATATTTCATCGAGGCAACGAAAAACTGCTGCATTGGGTAGTTGCACCGAGTTATAAGAGTCGGCACCAGAACTGGACTGAGTTCCACTCTAAGATGTTCTGCTTTTTTGGGGAGGATATATCGCTTATCAGCTTTAATCTTTTTGGCCCTGTTTTTACTGTTCTAACTCGTGTACTGCGCTTTAAAGTGCATTGCAATTACTTTCGGCGTAATTGCGCTTAATTGCCAGTTGGGAATTGCAAGGCCGCTTTGTTACGTCGCCGCCGCAGAGCCCGTGCAGTACGCCGACCGTACAGCTCTCAATGACTGTTTTATTCTGCCCCGAAGCAGATTTTAAGGTTGATATGTTTCTTTTATTTCCTATGAATACAACAATTGAGAGGCTTGGTTCGTTGGCTTCAATACAGATGTATAGACAAGGGTCCCTTCTGTGTGAATTACAGCTGGCCACTTCTTAATTTCCCAGGCCAAGCCTCTGGAGTTGTCAGCGTGAATCTTTTACTTTAAGAGCCTTATGTTAGGTCCCTGTATTTTACTATAACGAATTACGAATTATCTGGTAGCGTTTGTATCGTATTCTTAAAACGGTTGCATATATAGACTGCATACATCACAAATACCGATTAGGATTTATGAATTCATAAATTCATATAGGCACAACTCCAAAAAAAACGGTAACTCATGCATCATTGAAATGGGGAAATGTGAAATTGTGTTATACGATGTTAATAAATGTATTAAATATATGACTTTATGAAACACTGAACATTTAGACGAAGGTGTATGTTTATATGGTAAATTTCCCCTAGAAGAATAACCGTGAATGAAGGAAACGGAAAGCCGCCCCCAGGAACACCGAAGAGCGTGGTCCTAAGCTGGGGGCTCGCGATAAAACGTTTGACCAAAGTAAATTCCTCCACATTTTGGTTCATTTGTCTGGCCTCTGAACCCACACTGCTGTCTTTATATGAAGGGGATTATTGAGCAGCTAACTTTCTCGTTGACTGGGCCTAAAAATTCACACCTATAGCACGTGCAAAAAAAAAAGCCTTAACTATGAACCCAGTTCTCGAAATAGTTTATTACATACATAACAAAGGATAGAAATTAATTGATCCCCCTGAAGAGGAAATATTTGTTATCCAACACTATTAGGACTATAAAATAAATAAACACCAGAACAACTGTATGTCCATCCATCTATCTATGTACCCTACGTAGCCGACTGCAGGTATGCAGTAAGGGTTGTTGCGCAGATTGTTGTTATTATTATTATTATTAGTTATGTTTGGGTCCAGTCTTAATTGCTATCACACATTCCAGTTCATATTTTTTCAGGCTTTTCTTCCTACTCTGGTGAAGATTTGACTGTAATTAAAAAAAAAAAGTTTACGTTCATTTAAATATTTATCGCCGCCATATGCGCATATATGGTATTATATATATATATCTACATGGTAACCTTCCGCAACCATTCTTGAACTGAGTCGCCCCTCTTTACATAGCCACTGGAGAAACTTCCAGTTCAAATATAGTGTAAACACGCCGATGCGTGGGCGCTTTTACTTGTTAATGAGTCAGAAGTGACTTGTGTCCCTGGGCAATCCCCCCGATAAGGGCCATGCGTTTAGCGCTTGTGTCTGAATTCTTTAGCAATATCACCCATGCGGCCACAACTACCACAGAGGACTCATAAACTACATTTAGTTTTGCTCAAAGTTGTTTATTTTGTCGAGGTGACACAAACAGTATATTATCTTAATTATGCTGTCATGCCGGTCCACAGTTAGTAATTTTGCTCTAAATTCATTCCAGTTTTTTTACGCTTTCACAGCAAACATCACGTCCTCGAGAGTAATAAACTATTTACATCTTTAATGTTTATACTACAAATCCAACACATTCGGAAAGAACACGAAACAGCGTTTACAAAAATATATCATTCTAAAAATTCGATATTAATTGATGAATATTATTATACATTTCAATTACAAACGCGCTATGAAATACATACAAAACATGACAAACTGGCAGAACAAGGCACAACAAGGAAGAAACAACAAGTTTGTTAACACCGACACATTTTACCTTTTAAATAACTTTAAATAAACATTTGGAATTATTGCGAGTTTACTACTGTTAATGTCGTGCCGTTTTGACTCAGGCACTTATACTATTTGTGCTGAGTTCCTAACAGTGCAAACTGTTTTTACCTTTAGAATAAACAGCAAAAATGCCTCCAATCTTTTATACCATATTATCATTTGTCACCCAGGGGGGGGGGGGATGGTTTATTTGGCTGTGCTTTTTCGGTTTCATTAAAATAATCTGTTTCTATCTAGGTATGAATGGTTAGAGTGACAAACACCAGTCTCGGAGTAAGATGTGCAGGTGCCAACTGACGGTAAATACGGTAAAAAATAATGTGGACTTGTTCACTGTCGTCACACGGGCAGTGATATTTCTTTTGATTTTGCCTTCTTCTACCATCGCCCTGATTTTGTTCCCGGAGTTGTAATATACAAAGCGTCACACCTAAACACCCCTGGATGGGCATGAAGGTAACTGGGCAGAGCCCGAGGTGCAGACCCCGCCAGTGGATGTACTGATGCGATCGGAGTTCGTGTTTGCGGAGGGGACTGATGAAGCCTTTCTCTCCTTCTGCCGCAGGTGGATTTTGGTGTGTCTTTTCCTCTCGTCGCTCCTGGCGAATTTCCTGCCGCAGAAGTCGCAGGCGAAGGGCTTCTCGCCGGTGTGAGTGCGGATGTGAGTGGTGAGGTGGTCGCTGCGGCTGAAGTTCCTCATGCAGATCCGGCACTGGAAAGGTTTGTGTCCCGTGTGGATCCTGATGTGCCTCGTCAGCTCGTCGGACCTGGAGAACCGTCTGTCGCAGCCTTCTGCTGGGCAAGGGTACGGTCGTTCGTGAACCGGAGTCTTGCTTGGTCTGTTGGGATATTTCCTCGGTCGGAGTATGGGTCTTAGGGGTAAATTCTGGGGGCTGTAAGCGGTGGGTAGTCTTGGTCCTTCTGAAGCTGGTCCTCCTAATGTGAAATTCCTAATAGTGTTCAGGGGAGTTAAAGGTGGTGGTACTCTAAACGACTCCAGGGGGCACGAAAAGGGTTTTCGGTCCGGGATGGTAGGCATGTCCCGTTGGCAAGGGGGTTGGAAGAAACCCGCGTAGTCGGGGATAATAGGAAATAGACCGGTGTCCGTGGTGGGTTTCGGCGACGAGTAGGACGGAGGAGGGTATGAGATGGGGCAGGTTGCGGTTGAGAGGAAAGCAGACGGGTCCTGGTAGACCTCCCCGCACCCAGAATACGGTGGAGGCGGTGAGTAGATGGAGTCCATGTCGGGAGGATTTTGCGCCATGGTGCAGCTCAAGGTGCTGGAGAAGTGGTTTGGTGAAACAGAAGATGCTGGTGAAGAGGACGCCGAGGAGGGTTGGGTCATGCCAAGGATCCCAATGTTAATGACGCCCTCTGGATTCCAGTTACCTGGATACTGGGAATCGATTGAGAACTTTCCCATGTAGGTGAAAGTTTGGTTGCGAGGAGCCGAGGGCTGCGAGAAGCTGCTGGTGTAGGACAGATCGAGAGATCGTTTCTCTGTGCTCATGTCCCCACCGATTAAACCATCTGTGAAATGGAAGAAGAGATGTTGTTAGTGACAGGTCACAGCCGCGTCCTATCGCGCACGAGTGTCTGGTCCCGTTGTGCACGCTTCTCCTCCACACGGTAATACCTTGGAGCTCTAATTGGTCGGACTGAGCAGTAGACCTGGGAGTATACCCCGGAACGCTATTTAACCATGCTGATTCTGTCATTGCTTAATGGCAGATTTATTTAGTTCCTGCAGACGTTTATCGATACTCCAGCATTACAACAGACTGGTTTTCTATAATCACGCGTTTGTAGTATTTGTTTGTGGTATATGTTTACATGGTATATAATGACGCAAAAAGGCAATATCGACCGAACGAATGGATGTAACAGACATGCAAGTTTTACAGCAAGGAAAATCGTAACAAGTTTTACAACCAGTGCTTACCTCCTGAAGCTCCACTAATATGGTCGTAAGGCCCACCTAAATCAGCATTTGGAAAGATAGTAACAGAGGCCGGCAATGGTGTAGAGATCTCGTCCACTGAATAGATGCTCTCGGAGAGTGGATGTACAAAACCACTTAGCGTTACAGGGGTTTTCTCGAGAGTTTTAGCTGTCATCGCTGATTCTTTATACAAAACTGAGTTTTGTATAAACCGTTAGTGTGAAGTTATTTTGCCGACTAGCTAATTCTGTGATTACCCTCCTTAACTTCTCTCTCACAGAGAATACCTCAGCTCAAATTAGCTGTCATCTAATCTGCTCCAGCACGCTGTAGTGTAAACACACGTTTTTAAGTCTCTCTGGCTGATCTGTTTGGTCAATGACAGATCTTGGTCGCTTGCTAGAGGCACTTTGTATTTATGTGGGAATCTTTGAATGTGCCGTGACGTCGCTGACCATATAAGGACTGGGTGACAAAAAAAGCGTGCTGGGATTGGCCCTAAGCTTTATGACGACACGCAAAAATACTTCTCAATGGAGAACCCTCGAATGACAGCTGCCAGATATAGGATTCAAACACGCATATACACATCGCTCTTAAGTTTTAAACGTTCATGATTGCAATAGTTGCAAAGCAAAAGTCAGAAGTCATTCATATTTGTTGGCAAAAACAAAAACGGTTGTACATGTAAATATCCGTCTGCAACCTAAATAATTTATCACTCGCTTTGAGGAAGTCCGGTTTATCTGTCTCTCCATAAAAGGTTTTTATCCGGTGGATCAAAGCACACCCAGTTGTACAAATATGGGACTCATTCCGGAACATGGGTGTCGGAAACTAACGAGTCCCGCGGCCGCAGAAAAGCCTCCAAACTACCATCAGAAAGCCACAATCAAATGAGAGAGACAATCACGGAATTTTCACCTTTTTAGAGTTAGTGGCGGAAAGTGTGTTAGGCTTATTTGAATGTGTTTTTGGAAACTAAGCTACGTGTGCTATTTATACAGTAGGAAGTGGAAATTATGTACCGTGTTAATTCGTTTTCTAAAATATATAGTCTGTCAGATCCATCCTGGGTATGACCATCCAATTATTGTACGCAGTTTAAAATATTTGTAATGTATAAATCGTAGCACTATTATTATTATTATTATTATTATGATTATTATAATGATGATTATTATTGTTATTATTATTATTAATACTAGGAGTAGTAATAATTTTCTCACACGGTCGCCATCAAGTGGTGGGTTCCGGAACTACTGACTTAATAAGTACAGTCATCAAAATACATTTGGTGGCCAATTTATTACGGTGCACCTGCTCGTCCGAACAGCAAATCATGTGACTGGGACTGAATATACAGTTATTTTATTCATATGCTCATCTGCCGTTTGGCTGCGCATTGGAAAGGCTAATTTAACCGATTTTAAGCATGATGTGGCTGTTGGTGCGGGACGCGGTGGTCCCAGCATCTCAGACACAGCCACCATCCCGCGATTTTCACACACTACGGTGTCTAGATTTTACCGAGAATGGCCCGACAAAAACTACAACGTCCAGTCAGTGGCACTTCTGTTGACGAAAAATAACTATTTAACGAGAGGTCAGAGAAAAATGGTATAAGTATGTTGAAAAAACATATTTCCGAACGCACACATTCTCAGACCTCAAAAGTAATTTTCACGAGAAACGAGGGTCCGACCTCCCCCCGGTGTATCGTTTTCTCTGTTCTATCCAGTGGTTTACACTCGTACTAAAAAAAAAACCGTCAGGAAGTACAGGGTGGATGACATTAATTTACATATATGGACAGTTCAATAACAACACAATACTGGGCATGCACGTATCATTTGGAGAAATCTATAAGCAACTCGTTTTTTTTTTTTCTTCAAATAAAGCATCTTACCATAGCGCTAAATATAGGTAAACATTTCCATTGCGAGAGGCGATGCCTAAAATAAAGCCACATTCAAGTCTTGGGCAGTTAAAATTCCCCCGTGGGTTGAGAAACTTGACTGTTAATATAAGAGTCGAGGGCGGGGGGAGCAGAAGAGCGGATTATCATTTCCACACATGGTTAAAGATGCAACAGATGACCTATTGGCTTGATTATATGCTATAGCATCAATACTGTAAATCTTTGTAAGGTAGCCTGTTATGGAAGGAAGGAGGAAGTATTTATTTTTGTGTTTATTTGGTTATTATAAAGTAAACACTACTGTTCTCCCGAATCACATCACGTCAACATAATTTACAAATACGTGAGTGACAAGCCAAGCATAATCTACGTAACTTTGACGTGTTTAGATATAAGTAACTTTGGCCAACCGTGCTTAATATGACAGCACGCGGCGATCCACGGGAGTGACTGTGGGGAGCTTCTCAGAGCACGACGGCATTCCTCACAGTTACTTCGGGGGATGGCATGACGTGATTGTCATCCACACTCACCATTATAATGAACATTTCACCAATAATTGTAATGATAGCTGTAGTGATATAGTAATACAACAATAGTGTCATAAATCAATGTCATAAATTGGCTTCTTTTTTTATTTATAGCCACACCCACCCACACTTTTCTCTTTTCCTATGCTTTTTTTCTCTCCATTACCTTACAGCGTTTTTTTCCTGCATAAGCGTTAGTCGACTTTTTTTTTTCATTCTTCGAAGAGAAGAGCGAGGCAGTGAGATACAGCTTGTCCCCTTGTTTGCAGGTCATCTTGCAATCAAGCACGGAAGTTTCGGGGAGACGGACAGCCATCAGTCCGGACCCGGATTTCTGCATTGGCCCATGCTGTCATTTTTTATTTGGCGGGGGGGCAGCGGGGATGCACGTGGCAGGGAATTTCGCCCGTTTTCATAAATCAGGGGAAAGTCAATGGCTGCCGCCGGCGCGCGCTCCATTCATTAAGCGCGAGCCGCGCTGATGCATGGCCTTTATGGACGCGTCTCCCGTATCACTGGCATTCGGGAAATGCCTGTGAATAAACTAATTGCATTATAAGTGAAACGTGTTATCATTAGGAAGTATATATTTATACATTCATTATTTGAGTGTAGCACTGTTTTGAAAATTGCTTTCTTGTGAGTAAGTACGTTAACGTGGTTAAAATGCAGGAGACAAATGTAATACATAGTTACCTCCAGGTCTAGTATACGGTAAAGACATGTTTTCAATTAGCTAATTAAGTTTATAGCGTGTCTTTGTAGTACTGGTAGCGAATTGGCAAGTGATACGCTTCTACTTTCTAAAGGGCATTTTGTGAGAACAAATATTTCTTAAAGGCTTCACAGCGGGAATCGTTTAACCCAAGAAATGTTAGGAGGCGAGTTTGCACGTTAAGCGAAATTAAGGAAAAGTGCGACCTTCCTATAGGCTTATCGTTTGGACTTTAATGGAGAGTTTTGGGGGAGCCAGTAATACCCAATTGTCTTAAATAGTTTCCAGGATATTAACTGCAGTTTTAGTGCAGTCGTGCAGTATTGTTAGGGATGCTTTACTGGCAGTATTTGCTCGCAGTATTCCGCCTGCCACAGACAGATGGCAGTCTCCTGCATTTAATACCTATCCCCACTGCAATCAACCTCAAACGATCTTTTGTCCAGTTAGATGTTGCGGACCTGGACCCAGGACGCTTCTGGAAATTTCCTTTGTATATTAGTGTTGTCGTCAGGGTTATATACAAAGTACAAACTAGGACTGTGCGCTGTCTCCTCTCACCGATGTGGTTGGGGGGGGGAGCTCTTTAGTTATTTATATTTATATATATATATATATGTATGTGTGTGTATAAAACCAAAGAGGAGCAAACTTTAAGGGTGAAAAAGGCAAAACGCATCTTGTGCACAGAAACATTCAGGTACTTTTTTTGCTAGAAATGGGAACATTGTGCCTCATTGAGGTCTGACTCATCCAGGTAAAGCTTAAGTGAGAAAATTCTGTGCACTAGCTTCTCCTGGGGGTGGGTGATCTATTTTGGGGTCTTTTTACAATCTTCTCAGTGGAAACAGTTGTCATAAAGTAATAATTGTAGTTTGTAGTTTTCTTTCACAGTATAATATATAATTTATATATTTTTATATATATATATATATATATATATATATATATGTGTGT
>JAODKN010000042.1:10786903-10796908 GCA_026774425.1 Petrocephalus zakoni
ATTATAATATATATTTATAATTTATATATATATATATATATATATTTATAAATATATATATTTATATAGGCCTAAATAATGTCTACAATCATATTAAATAGTTTTAAAAATACATTGTCTGTAATGACGCATGTATTAAATTAGATTGAATATGGTTTAAAACCGATTGATTGAATAATCCAGTTATTGCTGGGGTGTATTCTCTAATTGCTTGGGTAATTAGGGTTCTGCGATGCTGATCCAATCTGGGTAAACTCTAGGGTTGGAAATTGCATCACACTCTGCACAATGAACGTCAGCAGATACTGAATGTATCAAGCTGAAAACAAGTAATGATGAATATACTGTGCAATGCAGCATTATACCATTTTAAAGGTTCGAGACTGATTGATATCATTTCACTAGCAATTTAACTGCAGCTGTTATTGCAGCAACAACTTTCTGTTGCCCCTGACCATAGAAAAAGTTCTTTGTGACAACATTCTTAAGTGCTGTACTGGCATTAAGGTGTATGGGCTGATATTTAATGTCCGTTACGTTAATGTCATTCTCGCATGTGTGTGCGTGTCTCGCATGCTCGCCTACATTCGCTGTGTGACCGTCTGTATGTGGCTCCATTTTCCAAACTACAGCTATTAATACACAGCATCAGCCTTTGCCCCTGGCTGACAACAGACACTTGTTCCTGCAGCCGCTTTCACAATCACTGCTCTCTCACAGAATGAATGCCGTCCCCTGTGCTTGGCTAAATGGAAATTTCTCTTTCATCGGTGCATTTTGCTAACTTTAAAGACGTTGTAAAATAAAGGCAGGACTTATTTGTCTAAAAGCTCCAGGTAAAAAGAAACAAAAAACAAGTACACTGAGAAATCTATGCAGATACTTCTGCTTTTATGAACGATAAAAGTCTGAATTTTTAAATTATATATCTAAATGTTTGCGTGACTACAATTTTAAGTGTTTGTCTGCCGGTATTTGAGAGAGTGGGGCTTTTTTATCTTTGCTGGCCTTTAATTGAGAGGGATAGATTTTAGTAAAATAATATCACCATCTTACTAATATTATTTTTTTCCCTCTAATTTATTTTCTACTAGTCTGTGTTTTCAGTTTACTGCCAAATAAACTAATGTCCAGCTTCTTCCTGAGCTGAGCCGTGTCAGTCATTCAATCATTTAGTCAGCGACTGGGACCCGGGCGTGTAGCTGTTATCAACAGGCCTCTCCAAAAACACAGACTAACCTCAGGACCCAGACATCACTTCCTGTATTGCGCAACCACAGATATTTTTATCATACACCTCTAACAGCTTATTTAACTCCAGGTATTTCTGTCACAAGCCTCAATTGTGACCTTTTCACATGCCTGCGCGTAACCTGGTTGCACGCTGGAAACATATTTGCTTGTTTGCTTGCTTGCTCATCTAAGTACTGTCTGATCTTTAGAAGCCCCGAAGTCTCAACTGGAGATAGATTTCGAGCTGATATTAAAAAGGACAACCCGACTCATAGTGCAGGCTCACAATTTCCGTCACAGCTGTAGAGCAATAGTAATGTCCTTGGGTGAACTAAAACAGAGAAAATCAGTCAGCAAGGGCCACGTTAGAGGTGTGAATGTGGGGTATAATCTAGGGGAAAACCACTGATCCCAGCTTCTTGTTTCTACTGGATAAACCACAACCTAGCACTGTGATGCCCTGGGGGCCTGCCCACTTACTGTGGCTCTTATCATTTAGTTACATAAATACAATACATATATTCGTATTTGATCCTGGAGCCTTGTGCATGGTTGCCTGTAGCTATAGACAAAATGGGCAGTTACATAGGGCCTCCCAAGTACAGTTTTGTCTTGGGCCCCTAAAAGTGCTGTCATAGCACAGCAACAACGATAACAACAGTAGTAGTAACTGTACTAAACATCTATAGTAAAGTAGTTATAGTAGTATAGTATCTATACTAAATTATACTAAAGTATCGGCATGAGAGATTAAACAATAAGCCGGAAAGACCGGAAAACGGCCGCCGAGACACCCCACCCGCAAATCACCGCGGCAGTCAATACCGCAATGTAGACGGGCGGCACATTTGCATCTGCGAGTCGCCCGCACCGTGTCTGTCAGGATCTCAGCCCCCCCCGTGGCCTGAATAAATACGAGAGCCGGCGTTTATGTGACAGGCCCGTGACAGAGGAGCTATGGCTGTGTTGATTACAGGGATGTGTCGGATACCGATAATGGGGGTGGGATGGGGGGGGGCTTTAAACATCTCGGAGCCTGATCACCCATAATGAGGCAGAAGTAATGAAGCGGCTCCTTTTACAAGCAGTATTAATTGTGATCCTGTTTTGCAAGGCGCCGGCCGCCGATAATTTGACCGCACCACGACGCAATCAGATTAGCATGAAATTTCTTTTTTAAACGTAAATTGTCCTGCTTAATGAGTTATGACGGACTTATTCGGGTTCCCATGTCAGATGAAATCTCAAACTTGAATCGGGGAGGTCTTTGCACACGTGCGGCACCTGCACGTGTGGTCTGTAAGTTCAGCTATCAAATAAAAATAATCTGTGTGCACATATTACTTAACGTTTAATTGTGTGCGCATTTAATTGCGTGATCTCGCCGCCTTAAGTTTACAATAAATTTAAATTGCCGTTACAGCGCATGGTAGTTACAGTACAGCCAGTGTAGCTATCTGGTATTTTGTTTGATTAGCATATTTTGTTGATGAATGTGCTAGCTGAGTATATGTACAGTTTAGGGTAACGGCTAGCTGAAGCTGCTTGAGAAGTCGCTTCTACAGGCCTGAGAGCTGTGAGGTAAGACAGGAACAGTGAGACTAATGTCAAGGAGCCGCGGAGGAATCGCATCACTGAATGTTTCACATTTCACATTGTTGAAAATTTCGACATCCTCCCCTGCAAATGAAATAAGAAAGCCATTCGAAACGCTCTTGTCTTTTGTTTGCACGCCCACAGGCCCAAAAATGTTTGCACGCCGCGCAAAAGCGGCTCCCTCAGCAGATGGGCCGCGTCCCGCCCAGAGCCCGTTGGCCGGGGCTGGTGGGTCGTCCCCGCTGGGACTGGTTGGCCCCTATGCACACGCGCCCACACACAGCCGGCTGCTGAATTCACGGCCCTTTTTGTCCGCGTTCGCCCCATGTCACCCGGGGCCAACTGGTCCCCGCTCGTGACGATTAATCAAGGGCCCTTTTCCCAAAACCGATGGTCATTGTTTGTTTTCTGCGTGCTGCTGTTTCGAGCGCTCGGGAATCGCTCTGGATACGACAAATCACTTTCTTATCTCCGTGGATTCGTTGAGTTCATTTCCCAGATACCCTGCAAATTATATTACAGCAGTTATTGGATGGTGGGCCCACTCAATGTGTCACGCGACAATTATAATTCATGACGATTATTTATTGATTTCTAAATTAACATTTTTACTGGTCAAGCCGTAAATTTTCATGTAGCCTTACGTTCTGTTCACTGAATCCTGACCGTAATCCGACATCCGGTAACCGATGTAAGCAGAACTCAGTTCCCACATTCATCGGAGGCCAATGCCTTTCAAGTCATTAAGTAATGAGGTGGTCTTTCTTCAATTGAACAATCCTGATGTGCACAAAAGGGCGGGTGGGGGGGGTTAAAATGCAATGGGAAAGGAACGCCAAGGCGTATTATTTAAAGAGCCCGGTCAGGCCTGTGGCATCGGTGCATAAAGCGACCTGTCAACATCCGCCCACAAAATTCAGATGATGCCACCGGGCAGTGAATGGACACCAACCTGCCCCAGTAGTGGGTGAGGTTACAAAAACACCCAGTGGGAGCTTCCATACAACTGCAATTGCTTTGTGCCTTTTTGTGTGTATGTGTGTGTGTGTGTGTGTGTGAGTGTGAAGTTTTTTAGGAAATTCAAAACTGCCCGAAAGAAAAATTCACTGCGTAACACAGTACCCTAAATGTGTGCCGTGACGTTGTTAGGGTTATATGTGGTTTTGATGTGTGAATAAGATAACCAAGGTTAGTAACAAACAAATAGTAATTGATCAGTGTAATAGAGATCAATAGAATGAAACAGATAGTTTAGAAGAATAACACAATATAAAAATGATTAATGATGTGACATTTTTGTGTTTTAATATCACACAGTTTTAAAACAAGTTACTGAGAAAATATATAATACATCATATATATATAGTATCATACGATTAGTGTGAGTTTATAACAATTGAGTTTATAGGCACATGTACAGAATTTACAGTTTGTCACTGTCTTTGTATGTCTTTTTGTTCTGCCTGTAACAGTGATGCTGGAATTAGTGTGAATATCATCTCACTGAATTCCGATCACCAGCTCCCATCATAAGGAGTTGCACACTTGATTGATTGCACAGGGATGGTATTTTAGTCTAGCAAAATTACACATGATAACCAGATACAGAACAACCGCGCGCCGTAATGAGACACCCTCACACGCCATGGGGAAAAAAACAATCCCAATGAGATATTTCAATTACAACACATTATGCTTTCTGCTAAGGACCTCTCTACGGAGGAGAGCCGGACGCGGCCGGATCAGCACGCGGACCCGTGCGTGATGCCCCGGCGGTGACCACGCGCCGTGTACTCACGGTGCAGAGCGGTGGGTGTGCCTCAGCAGATCCTCAGCAGATTCCTCCTCCAATTCAGCAGGACTCTGGAAGCTGCAGACCGGGTTGAAGATACTCCAGGGATGGCCGGTAGCACCACATCTGATAATGTCCCGGCAAAGCGATAATCTACATCCAGGGACCCCCGAGGAGGGTTATATGGGGAATTTTTTCCCCCTCTGGAAGAGTGACTCAGAGGAAAACCAGCAAGCCATAAAAAGGGACCGACAATGGACCACCTCCCCCTCAAACTCCAGGGGGCAGTACGTCTTGACATTGAAATTGTCATGGTAATCAAGCAGATTGGGAGTCAGAGGGCCAGGGATGGCAGAAAACGACCCCTTGATGGGGGGGGGGGCACCGTAGGTGTGGGTGTCATTCACTCGCTGCACTCATGGCACGGACCGCTGCTCCAGCCTGGGGGTGGGGGCACCACACAGGCCGATATGCGAAGGACCAGTCCCATGCAGTATTTTAGAGGGGGATCTGGATCACAGAGCATGCCGAGAGACCGTCCGGTAGCGCGAGGGTGTTATTGGCAGTCTCAGAGAATGAGGCTGGGTCTCTGTATACGGAGGACACGCACGACTTTGCAGCTGAACAATACCTCACACCTAGTGGCAGGAGCGTGCACGCAGCTGAGACCTTCATACCGCCGGGCAGTTCTGTTCAGGGAGTACAACGTACAGCGGTGTGAATCAAGAGCGTCTGCATTTCTCACGCTTATTGACGTGAGACCGGGTGCTAGTCAGTTCTCCTAACGGAAGAAGGTGGAGCTTGGCGGCTCTTGATCAGTGTGTCACTTTTACTCAGTGGTAAAAGGCAGAGTATCTGGGAGAGTGATGGCTGTGTGCTCTGAGAGGCTTGGCGTCCAACTCCTTAGATCCACATGACTGAATAGTTACTCTCTGGGTCCCGCACCTACTGGTCCATAAGCATTGCAATCAGACTGTACAGTACCTTGCAGAGGTGGATAGTTCATGTCCAGAAAGTAAATATCCAGACCAAGATTTTGCATCAACCATTGAGTATAAGGAGTGACAATCACAGAGTTCTCACCTTGGCGGTGTTCCTCAAAGCAGGATTTCTCAGTTAGCTAGGTTAACTTAAGCTAGAGGTTATGATTGTCCAATAAGAGTTTAGGTAAGGAGCATTCCTCATGGACAATCATGACTTCTAGCTTAAGTTATCCCAGCTATCGGAGAAATCCTGTTTTGAGGAACACCCGCAACTTGAGCACTCTATGACTGTCAGTCTTTATACTCACCTTGTTGGTTGAAACAAAATCTTGGTCTGGATTTTTACTTTCTGGACCTGAACAAACCACCTCTGCAAGGTACATGCACTGAACACTGGTTCCAAAGATGCAAGACAACAATGCTAACCACTGCACCACCATGCCCTCCTCTGGTACCTTTTCACACCCCACCCCCAAATGAAAGGAAATTCCACCAAAATTTGCTGTTATCAAGAATTAGAATCAACATAAAAACAATTTATGTTAAAATCATTTGGTGTGTTTGTTATGGCAGGCAGTGCATTCGTTTGTTGGGTGTTGGGTTGTTGTGGCCTAGTGGTTTGAAGCTTAGGTTATGGACCAAGAGGTCGCTGGTTCCAGTCCTGTCTGCCGTCACCGGTGGGTCCCTGAACAAGCCCCAAGTTGCTCCAGGGTGTAAGTCACTCTGGATAAGGGTGTCAGCTAAATGCCATAAATGTAAATTTTTAGCATCAATATTCAGCTTATCTATGTTTTTTTGTATCCTGGGATTAAAAAAGTTCAGAGCAGAGAGAGAACGACAATAATTTAATGAATATATAATACAGAATTCATACAAGGTGATAAGAAATAAATGCTTCAGATGTTGATGCTGACATCACTAACAGGCCGATAAGTTAGTGACACTCAGTATACGTACCTCAAATACAAAAAATCAAAGACATTTCACCCGGTGATATCAGACAATGGTTTTTTTATTTTAAGAAAATGCAATGGGATATTGTGTTTGTAATGCAATTTTATTGTAATTGTTTATAAAACCATTTCCAGCTGGGATTTTATCTGCATAATATGGCGCGATAAATGTACAAAGATGCTGGAGTGACTGTTTTTTTTTTTCAGTGGATGCGTCTTTCAGCACAGTCAAGAAGTCACAGTTGTTAGTTCCTCGCATCACTGGAAAAACCCGCCTTCTACAATGGCTTCTTGACTGATGATGGTAACGGTCGCTCACTAGTTTCTAACAGAGAAGAAAGTCCTGAGTGCAGGAAGAGCTGCCAGTTGGGGAGAGAATATACCTTATTTTGGATTATTTGATATTTAAGATGTTTGGGTACAACTTGTGGTAACTCGTAGGAATGACACCCCCATCCTGGAGTTCAGGCTAAAATGATGCTCAGATCAGTGTTCCTTTTGTCCGGTCTTACTCCGAGTGGCCCTGTGCCTATTGCTGGGAGCAGGACGCCGTAGCAAGGTGGCACCAGAGCGAACAGCAGCCGTGTCAAGTGCTCTGCCGCCGTCTTCCTCATTACCGCGAGCTGCTCCGCTGCCATCTTCCTCATTACCGCGAGCCCTGCTCCGCTGCCGTCTTCCTCATTACCGCGAGCTGCTCCGCCGCCGTCTTCCTCATTACCGCGAGCTGCTCCGCTGCCATCTTCCTCATTACCGCGAGCCCTGCTCCGCCATTGACATTTGACTTTTCAATTATCCTAGAAAGCCATTAACACTAATGTTCTGTTACACACCGAAGATACAGAACATCTCTTCTTTCGTGTGCTTGAGTAATGGTCAGCATGTCATAAATAATCATTTAGTGTAAGTAATGCCTCTCAGCAACTGGTCTGGCTGGGGGGGGGGGGGTGAGACAAGGCTCCAGGTTTAACTAGTCTAGGGGATGACGGAAATAACACAGTATTTCTCAAGGTATGTTAGGATGTAACATTTGATATATTTTAATCCACAAAATACTATCGTACAGTATTATTTTCGACACACAGTCATCACCCCAGATCTGGGGTCGCTCTAGCCTTCCTCTAGACCAGGGGTGGGCAATTCCGGTCCTGGATGGCCGCGGTCCAGCACATTTTGGTGATTTCCCTGCTCAGAAACACCTGGTTCACCTCACCGGTTAATTGTCAGGCTTCACTTAAACCTGATAATTAATGGGTGAGGTGAACCAGGGGTTTCTGAGCAGGGAGATCACCGAAACGTGTATATTTGAATTTAACATTAAAAGGTAATGCTTTATATTACCTGCACCTTCATAATGCATTTATTGTGCATTTATGGAATATTCAGTGCATCTTTACAGCTTTAACATACATTAATATCAAAAACTATATGTTTATAAGGTCTGTTATTATCATACATTATGATGTTTGTTATTATGGTATATAAAACCTGCTAAGGTATGTCAGGATGTTAAGGTACAGTTACATGCATAGAATGCATAGAATGTTATGCATAGTGCACTGAATGTTGTTATAAAGGCACTATTAAGGCATTATAAAGGTGCATTCAGTGTAAAGCGTTAAAATATATGTAAATGAACCTTAGCACAATGACAGGAAGTTCTTCAGTTACGGATGGCTAGATGGCTCGACAGTCTAAGATATATGCACAGTGTTGTATGCATGTTTAACTAAAGAAACATTAATTTATCAACCAATCTTCCTTAAGGATCATGGTCAGCCAGGATCCTATCCCAGAATGCACTGGGACCAAGGACCCTGTATGGCATGTTGATGGAATAGCTGCTGGTACCTGTGCTGGGAGAACAGACAGCACACTATCACTATGAGCTATCGCTATTTAACATACACTCTATTTAAGATACACAGAAAAAGGGAAAGAGTTGGAAAGTGTTGATTAATTTTAACATGATTAATTTTGAGCTTTAGCAGTAAATACCAATGCAGCTAATAGAATATATACATTACATTTCCATCAGGGTGGCCCTTTAAATAGAGTGAAATTAGACAACACGCATGTCATGTTCTTTGCAAAACAAATTTATGCAGAAGAACATTAAGCAAATGGTATCATTAAAGTCTTTAATCTTCACCTGAAGAGAGTTCAGAATGATTACGTATCAAAGTGTGGCGAGGCCTCACAGGACCAGCTACACGTCACGGCTAAGCAACAAATGACGGGTGTAAATTGTTCTTTAATTTAACGGTGGCCGGTCGGAAACATGGGACCTTGTTAAAGTCTTTGTTGTGCCCCGGGCCTCAGTCAAAGTTTACTCGTTAAAAGTGCTTAATCAATCATCTTTGACATGGTCAGAAATAAATGGCTCGCATCAAGGCTATTAGGTTTTATGAACCGACGGCTTTGAAATATTGAGGGAAAATCGTGGGGTCATTAAGGTGCCCAGTCAGCCCTAATGTTTATCGCCGGTTAATGACGTCCAGCTGAAGATCCAGAAAAGCAAGTGCATATTAGACAGTTACACTGAAGTCCCCGTAGCTGCAACCCCAGCAGGACCACGGAAACATGCCCGGGATGGTTATTCGCACCCTTGCCTGGTTCTTTCTAATTGAACATTTATAGCCTTCTCGCCGAGACTGATTAAACACACCCTAGATTTGACCCACGGCCCGCTCTGTATGACGCGGCTGCACCAATCACCTCGCCCTGTAGACAATGCGACTGCTCTGCTCAGCCCCGGGTTCGAGAGCTGCCATCATTCTTGGAGCTCATCCTGTTGTGGGTCCTGGTCCCACCACACTCCAGGGTCTGTCTGATTCAGTAATCAGAAGGAATTCCCTTTGTTAATAAATAAAGATTAATTTCTATGGACAATTTAGAGACACAAACTATTGTATATCTAAATGGATATGTATTGCATAAGGAGCCGGATAATTATTATTAGTTTGATGGAACATTATCATAAAGGGCGATTGTTGTGTCACAATGATCAGAATTAAGTCTGAGAATAACAGGCGTAAAATTCTGATCAGTTCCAGATACTGAAGTGCTGAGGTGTTTCTGAGGCTGGAGAGAGGAACTGCAGGCTCACGCCAAAGAAGATAGAGTATGCAGTCAGTCATAACCAGCCCAGCCCAGTCTTACCCAGTCTCTCCCAGCCCTGCTTAATCCAGTTACACCCAGCCTAACTCAGCCCATGCCTGCCTAACTCAGCCCCACCCAGCCCGACACTGCCCTGCCTAACTCAGCCCCACCCAGCCTGACTCAGCCCCGGTCAACCTGACTCAGCCAAACCCAGCCTAACTCAGCCCCACCCAGGGAAACCCTGTCCTGCCTAACTCAGCCCCACCCAGCCTGACTCAGCCCCGGCCAGCCTAACTGAGCCCCACCCAGCCCAACCCTGCCCTGCCTAACTCAGCCCCACCCAGCCCTG
>JAODKN010000042.1:10798017-10810081 GCA_026774425.1 Petrocephalus zakoni
CCCCCCCCCCCCCCCCCCCCCCCCCCCCCCCCCCCCCCCCCCCCCCCCCCCCCCCCCCCCCCCCCCCCCCCACACGCGGATTCTACACCTTAAGTACAATAACAAGGTCTTCAGACATGCAGGTACAGTAACTGAGGACCAACCACATAAACATGCTAGCCAAACCTGCACCCCCCCCCCATGTTGCCCTCCTCCCCAGCGCAGGGAAGCTAAAAGCCTGCCATCTGACAGTTACAAATGAATCTGCAATTTATTATTTTCCAGGGAATTCGACGGAGTTTACGGATATGATAGACGGGAAGCCCGGAGGTGTCCTGACTAATTCCGAAGGAGATGAATCACAGAGCCTAAAAATGGGAGTCATAGCTGACAATTATATCAAGCACCGGTATCAAGCTCGCCTCATTTTCCACCCCAGTGCATTCTGGGTAATGGCACCCAGGCCCAGCCCCATTAAGGGAATTTTCAGATGAGCGGCTCGTTAGCAAGGAAGAATATTCCTTCCGTTTTGCGTAATTTTATAAAATGTTATTGCTTTGACAATTCCATTCTTTAATGGGCCTAATAACTCTGAAAGTTTATTGGTAAATGAGTAAGTTTCCAGGTTTTCCGGCTAGTGTTCGTTTTAATTCGGGCTACGGTTACCTAATTCACAAACCCCTAATGACCCGATGCCTTTAATTAAACATGGGCGGGGGGGAGGGGTGCTGTGTTTACAGTTACTCCGTTTTCCTTGTTCATAACCTGCAGGGTGCTATGCATCCTTTCTATGTGCCCAAAGGTAAAGTTTCGGAGAGAATAATGATAATGTGCTGGAGAAGATCACAGTTTAACACAAAGACTTTGTGAGAACAAATGCATCCTGGACTTTCTGAAACAAATTTTAATGTGTCTTTTTTTGTGCAAAAATGCTCGCTAATTTTCCCCTTCATAACGTCTGTATGTATCTTAGTGAAGTATTATCTTGTGAAGGACAGAGACCACTGTGACAGATGACCTGCCCCCCACAATCCATCAAGCTAAACCCTATAGAGCTGGTAACTTGTGGAAACTCCTTCAGGACTGTTGGAGAAGCATTCCAGGTGGCTACATCTGGAAGCTGGCTGAGAGAATGCCAAGAGTCTGCAATGCTGTCATCGAAGCCACAGGGGGGCTGTTTAGAAGAGTCTAAAATGCGAGATGCTGAACGCTTCTCTCTATCGTCGCAATATTTGATATGCATTACTTCATTGCCTATAAGGTGAAAGGAGAGAAATGCAATAAAATTTCAGACTTTTTTCTTTTCGTGAATATTTCTGGCATTTTCTCCCTGACTCTCGACCTCTTGAGTGCTGAAGTGACCTTGGTGGTTTGATCTCCTCTCAGTCTGGCTCTCCTGGGCGTTCATCAGCACTTCGATAAACAAATCGTATTGCCCCAAAGCTTCATTGCTCAACATCACCCAAGCCCCTGCCGTAAGGTTCGATGCGTGTGCTACGAGCAACCAGAACATGGGACCTTCCTCTAAACAACATTTTAATCCATTATTACTGACGAGAAAAACATCCGGCCGATTTATCGGTGCGAGGTCCGCTTGCCGTCTGATGTCAGCACCGCCATGGTCCTTTTGTGGTCTCTGCAGCCCGTATCGATAGACGCAGACTGCTGACGGCTCTCCTCCAAAATGGCTTTAATCAGGGGTCCATTTGCACATGCATCTGATGCTAAAAGAACCCCCCCCCCCCCCACCCAGGCAGAGTTAATTAGAGTTAACGTCCACTACGGAAAAATAAAGCTCCTTGTACTTTTTGTTCGTATGACCAGACGAGGACGACAGCACTCACCGGAGCATTAATGCGGCCATGAGTGTGTCATTTTGTGCGGTGAGTCACTTAGCATACCGCGGCAAGCCGGCAAATCGGGGAGCTCGCATTATCACATATGTTATCTAATGCCATCAAGGAAGTGAAGAGCCGGGCTGGAGGAGGCAGGGCAGGGGCCCCACACAGAGCCTCAAATTGCCGCGGCACGGAGCCCGAAGACCCACGGCAAAAGTTTTAACCATGCCGGCTTTTCCATTCCTGTTTCCGATGACCCGCTTTCATGTATCGATCGGCCCAAATGTCAGGCAAGTGACAGAAGCTGGTTTCTTCTCTCATGTGAACTCAAGGCCCCGTTTCAGTTCCGGCCCAATGTAGTGGTCAGATGAATCGGTCGGCTTCAAAGTACTCGGTGAGGCTAAAAACTTCCCTGGAAGAAAGTCAGGTTGCTCTGTGATTTGGGTTTGATGCTAACCTTCATATCCCTATACTGGATCAGCAATATTATGGATGGATGGGACGTGATGCCAAATAGGTTGATTCACTGTTCTTTTTCCAGCTATGCCTAGTGAATTACCCAGCTCATATTGGCTTACCACAGATCGACACAGTACCGTGAAAAAGTCTAAGTCAGTCAAAGAAAATGTTTAATGCTGTTTATGTGAGCAGTAAGTGTATATTTGCAAGCACAATTTAGCATTATAATATATGCAAATGAACAGTAGCACAAAAAAAAATCAGAAGAATCTCCCTTATTCACCAAAAAGGTCACTGACATCTTGTTGGATGGTTAGACGAACACCTCTTCAGTTCCTAAACCTCTCCTAGGGGAACCTCAGCCATTCTATGCATTCATTACATTTCACCACTAGGTCAATGAATTAATAAAATTAATTCGTTACATAATTTGATCTGGTAATCCTGAGCCCAATGTGGGATTCTAGTAGTCAAGTCAATAGATACGTGTGCTTCAGACGGTTACTGCAAATACTGGCGTAACTTTGGCTTTAAATGACAGACATAAAATCATAGTTTTACACCAACATAATTTAAACATAAGTTCCTTTGGCTGCCTAAGACTCTTTCCAGTACTGTATTTTGATTATTGTTTAAGTACATGTATCTTTATGGAGAAAACGTAACAGAATAATAATAATAATAATAATAGTCAAAATGCTGACAAAGGACATTTCACAAATTCCCGATTGTCTTGAAGATGGCGGCTGATTTCTGAGCGATTCTCATTTGATTTCCCGCTAATGTCACTTCCTGCCTGTTCCCAATACGCCCTTTTTACAGTGAGAAGTACAGACAGGGCAATTTTCGCTTGAAGGCCTCGCCATCTTGTTGTGTTCGTTAAAACAAAGAGCTGAAGATTGATGGCGGCGGACCGGGCCGTCTCTGCACAGCCGCTTCCTTTCTGGGCCGTCTCCGCATGCGGCAGGATGCCGCCTCCCCGCGCCCCGCAATGTCCGCGTGTTAATGTTCAATCCGGGCCAGGAACTGACGCCGCGCTTGCGGCAATGGAGAGCCGGGAGCTCGTGCCCATCAGTCACATGCGAGACAGCGCTCCACTTAGCCGCGCATGTACTTAGCTTGTAGCGCGCCTTGTCCAATTAACTCCTATGGTGCCCCGTCTTCCTCCCGGAGGCCCGAGGGCAGCTGGGGACCGGCCTGACTGATCATGACGGAGGAGCGTTAGACGGGCCAACAAGGCGTCCTGCCGTCCCGGGCCCAGATTCCTCCGGCTAATCATCAACCCCGTCACAACTCCGGTCCTGCCAGGCCGTCCCCACGCCGCCCGAGCAGGAAGTCTCAAACCGACTCCCATTGCCGAGTCGCGGTGCCCCTGCCGCGCCATTGTGTCGCAGGACGGTAGGGGGAAAAAGCCGCCAAAGGGAGGTCTTTCTGGGGGAAACAGAGGAACGAGCAACCTTTGAGAGACTTCATTAACCCCCTTCCCGTTCTTACCCTAGAATATACCGTGATGATCATCGGTTCTGCGTTTTAATAAAGTATTATTTATTTGCCAGATTCTTTTACCTTAAGTGACATGCAATTATGAAAGCAGGCTCAGCCAGTTCCTGGAGCGATTGTGGGTTAAGGACTTCGCTTAAAGGCCTAAAGGTGAGATCTTTCTGCCGATTGTGGGATTTGAACCAGCAACCTTCTGATTGTCGGCTCACTGTTGTGATCTGCTCAGCCACAAAAAGCCCATTGGGGCTTCACGCCCCCACACTGCTGTGCTCAGTGCCACGCGCCCGTTCAGAGTTTCCAGGCGACCAGGCTACATGTGGATGCACAGTTTTGAGTAACCATTTTTCTACTCGTGCGGTTTAATGCACAGCTCAGGCTCAATGGGGGGGTCTATGTACAGTATCTCGTGCCGGCGGCTGAAATGAAATGCTAATGGTATCAGATGAAGGGTGAGAGAGGAAACCAGGCCTCCAAAATGGAACGGAGAGTGTGTACAAGTAGGCCTCGGAAAATAGTCCCTAATCGGCCTGTCAGAGCCCAATGCTGCTTTCTGCCCGAGATAACAACTTTGGCCCTTTTTCTGTTTGAATAGTGACAGAACCGCTGCTCCAAAACGATGACAAGGAAAGCACTTTCGGCATTTTGAACTGTCATCTTCCCTGTCCGCCGGAGAGCCAGATAATTAGCCTTGGCTAAAACAGTTTATCTGCAGACTGGGAGAGCATGTTCATTACAAGGAGGGCCCCGGGGAGAAAAGTCTGACTTTTTCCTCTCATTAATCCTAAAGTCATATCCTGGGTTTAGCAGAGTAGCAGCCACATGCTGAAAATGATCCAGTAGGGAACAAAAATTTGGATGTAAATGGAATTAAGCGCCTGTCGCACTATGCAGTCACAATGGTCCTCGATGTGCTCAGAGCAGCAAGAAGAAACGAGGACAGACAAAGGGAAACGGAGAGGCCGGTTATGACAGGGAGACCTACAGTCACACCCCAAAATAAGGAAACGTTAGGCTGCGGCCCATTATTCAGCAGGAATATTGATTTTGTTCACTCAATGCGCTGGTGAAAAAATAAAGAAAAAATAAAGAGTTTCCCCAGAAATCGACCGCTAACGACAACGGGAGATTTAGCTCGGAGGAAATCGTTTGGCTGGAAGTTTGTCATGTCCGGGTCATGAGAGAGGCAAATGGTGTATCAAAGCGCTAAACACAAAGTCCAAAACACACTCCTGGGCTCATACTATCAAAAATGAATAATTATTTTGTTATTATTGTACAGATTTTGTTTTTTAAAAGTTTTTTTGAGTTGATAATTGATGATTTTTTTTAGTTCCGTTGATTGTGACAACCTGCGAAATGTGATTCTCAATATTTCAGTTGAATTTATTGACTTATATAACGACTGGAATCTTTATTTGCAGAATTGTGATTATCGTCAGCTTGTCCTCATATTAAGGAGAATAATGTCAGTTTTGCCCTATGCTCCTCTATGTCTGCCGGTACAGGTCTGAGTTAACCATCGACCGCTGCGTAGGTATTAGTCTTCTCGTAAAATTCCACATTTCAGGTGGAATTTACCCTCTAGCATAAGCTCCACCCCCTTCATTTGTGTTTGTTTACACTTGTTTCTAACTCTCTCCCACCTCTTGCTCTTACCAATGTTCATGCTGGATGCCTGTGATCTGTTCTGTGGCTTGTGTCTCTGTCTGGCTAGATTTCAGGGGTACCACATACAGTATAAAAACCCAAATTGCAACGCGGGGCATGTGTGGCCGTGAAAATTCTGAATCGACGTGCGCAGACGCATTTGACAGCAGCGCTGGAGAAATCGAACGCATTTTGTAAAAGCCTAAACCGTCTGAAGGGGAAAATAGTGTCAGTGTGGATTAATGTTTAACAGTGGTAATTGAATTGAACTGAAATGAAATTACTGTCATCAGAGCTATTGCAACATCAATATGGATCATCATCTTTGGCAGAGATGGGGATGCCTTAAACGGGGAACAACAAATATGAAAATATTTGCACATCCATCTGATACCTAGGATCATTAAGATAGATAAATAATCCTGGCTGGCTTTGTCTCTGAAATACAAAGATAATGCCCTTCTCCAGCTGTGCTAAATATGTTTACTGTCATAGGCTAGCAGATCATCCTTGCAAGGAGATGAGACTTGACTCTGAATAGCGTTTCAGAGACTGAGGGTTTTCAGATGTTACAGGAAAAAACAACTGATAGTTCAGCAACGCGGCATCCATAGTGGGTCCCACTAATACTCTTTTCAAACTTCAAAGCATTTTCCAACTTTTATTTCAAAGATGCAAATAAAGGGACAGTTTCTACCATTTACCCCAAACCCAAGTCATCAAAAACGGTACACGATATGCAGTCCTTCTGCTGTTGTACTGCGTACATTTTATACGAGGACACCAATGCAGACAGCCGGAAATTCAGAACATTCCGGATAAAATATCAACATACCTAATTAAATAAGAGGAGCCCGTGATTTGGGATTGGTAATATATATTCCAGATCCTCAGTGTCCCATTACAAGCCAATTAAAACTAACTCTGAAGAAAACCATCTCTCAAATCTCACAACCGAAAACACAATGAAAAACACAAGCATTGTTTTGTAACTGCTGGGGGGCAGGTGTGAGCTCATTTGCATATTTGTTTGTGGCACCTTGATTGGCTAATGGGGCTTCAGCGGAGCAACACTCTTTCAGTGCCTGAAAAACACTCGCGCCCAACACCTACAACATCTTCCGTGTCAGATGAAAACCGTCCGCAGTTGGCTATTCTGCGGGTTGGCTGTTGGAGGTTTAATTACCGTTAATCATCTGCACGGTGTGGATGTGATCTTTTTTTATCATTTATTATTGAAAAAAATTTAAGTGGATTTAAGTGGAAGTTATCTTCTGGGTTCCTCCCGGTTTGTGGCCCTTGCTTTCAATACAGGCTTATTACTGTAGTACATAAGTTTTACACTTGTAGATGGTTGAACATTTAATTCATAGGACACTTTGACGTGAAGTTATTTATTAAAACTCAGACACCAAAGGAAATCTAGCTCCCTAAAAATCCCACCGCAGAATATAAACCTTGTGATGTCATTCAGCCATTTAATAACTGGACTGTACCTTCTGGAGGTTTAATATAAAAAGCTATAACTAAATTTCCCCCTGCTAAATACTGTGATGTTATCATGAACTCCACTTATAAATTTTACAGGAACTGGGGGGCGGTGTTTAGCTCAGTGGGTTGGGACGCTGTGCTTGTGAACAGGAGGTCTCTGGTTTAAATCCCACGGCTGGCTATGTGATGTCACTTTGGGGCCCTGAGCAAGCCCCGTCTGACCCAGTTTTCTCAAAAAAAAAAATGCAGATAGAAGCATCTACCCAATAAATGAAAAGTAACTAAAACATTGCTGGAAGGGATTCAGGAAATCAAAGTTTATTGTGGGGGGGGGGTCCACCAGTGGTCCAGTAAGGGCAGCTTTGTGTTTGTGCGTCTGCAGGTGTGGTTGTCTGTCGGACAGGTGGACGGTGTCTTCCTCGCTTCCTTGTGCTGCGAAATACTTCTCAGGGATGAGCTGACATAAGTTTAAAATGATGTGCACAGAATCTTCAGTGACTCGCAGCTGTCGCCTTTCACAGCCCTGACACTGTATCTCCTCCCTTCACTGTTCACTGTCCAGATGCTCCAGATGTTAGCCAGTGCAGGAGCAAGTGAATGGCATTCAATTAAAGTGATATTAGCAGCCCGAGCTGCACTCCGTCTAATTTACTCCTACTCTGATGTAAAAACATTAGTGACTTTCTTTTTTTTTAATTGGACCTGGTAATGTCTTTTCCTCCCACTCGACTGAAACTAAATAAAAGACTTTGGTGGCTGAATTCCCCCTCATTTACTCCTACCCATCTGTAACACCATTAGCCTGACTTTAGGGCAGATATTGTTTCCAATCAATTTTATTCATAAGAAACGCGAGCTCGCAAGCATCATTATGAGGGAGGTAATGAAATCATACAAGATATTTGTGTGTGCCCGCGCTGCGGATATGATAATCTGGGGCATTATTAAAAGTGAACTTGCTTTTATTCTCAACTAATGTTTCTTGGGAGGATTGCTGAGATCATACAGTAACGTTAGTGTGGCCCAGTCGGAGGTCAAAGGTCAACGGTTGTTCCATGGATACAGTCTATCGGAGGTCGTCCTATCGGAGGTCGTCCTGGGGGACAGGAGGCAGATGTAGGGCAGGCGGCTCACGTTAACTTGTGCCACGACACAGAGGCTGAGAGTAGGGTTAATCATAACTGTCAGATTTCCTTTTGGACGGAAATATGTCAGGGCGGACATGGACCACATGCAAATGGGGAGGGGAGGAGCACATGGCGGAGTAAGGCTACTAGAGCAACTAGGCAATGCTCCGCCAGAGCGTCTTGTAGCTGGACAAACAGAGCAGTGAAAACGGCCGTGGGTGAGGAAGGAAAATCCCCTCTCTCGACCCAGTTCCCGTTATGAGTGGCGCACTGCTTGCCGTTCAGTCTGAGAGGCTCGCGCTGATGGGATTTTTTGAGAAAGTGCTCGCTGTGGTGCTGTGAGCTTTCCAGTAGAGGGATGACTTTCCCTCCTTTGAAGTTGGCTGCACCCCGCACAGACTTCCTCCTGCCCTTCTGCAGCTTCTTGGCGACATGCACATAAAAAAAAAAGCAATTAGACAGCAATAATCAGCACCATAATAAAACCGGATTTTTGACACGCTTTCCGTAAGGGCAAGTCTTTTTCTTCACGCACTATTTAAAACATTTTCTGTTAATGGCTATGAATCTACGTTTCAGTGCTGAAAATGTCACATCGCTTTCTTAGTGACACAGTAAAACTCGCTACTGATAAACAAGATTCCTTAAAAAATAAGGAGTTAAAAATAAAAGTCCACACTGTACAGAAAATGTAATGTCCCCTTGCTTCCAATGGCTTTTATAGGTCTAAATCTTCTCAGGACCCAGACTAGCTAATTTGTACCATATAGGTGTCACTGACAATCCCAGCCTCAGGCTTTACTGAATAGCAAACATTATTAATAAGCTAGGTACTGGCCATCCTTATGTAAGCTTCAGCATTAGTCAGGACTATTGGCATAAAATTTTCACAAGCAAGTAAAGAACACGCTATGATACGCAATAAATGTGCCACTCGGTACGTACCAGGCATGGTTGCATACACAGACGTATTCGATGTGATGCCACACACGTTAACTTTGGATTAATCAATCTTAAAGAAATATCGTTTTTGCTGGTCAGCAGACGCAAACACCGTCCTTGAAAAACTGATGCGCGTTCGTTGAGTCGCCATCACACAATGAGATTCCACTTTATTATTTTATATCCTGTTTTAAGCTAGCTGCGATAAATATACCTTTTCTCTTCATTATGTCGGATGACCAGTGGACTTTATTCAAGAAAATGGATTTTGAGAATCATTCATTTAGATCTACGTTCAGGAATAACCCTGATAAGACCATGAGATGATTTCCTCAGATGACTATAAGGGATGTGACTTTTATTAACCTCTGTAGGGGGGTGTAAGTCAAAGGGTTAGGACTCCTTGTGTGCCTGTGATTGGAAGGTGGCCGTTTCGAATACCAGAGCCGGCAGAGTGATGCCCCCAGCGCCAGGGCTCCTGCACACTGGCTAACCCTGTGTTGTCACCCCAAGCCTGCTCTCACCTGTATATGTGACCCATGGAGAGTATGCTGGGGTAGACCAAGACCCAATCTCCCCATGCATTCTACTAACACATCAATTTATTTTTATATAGTGTCTTCCACAACTGAATCGCCCCAACATCATTAAGACTAAATTATACAACAAAACAGGGAAAAAGATAAAGAAGTGAAAGATGGAGAGGAACCAAAAACTCCCAAGTACAGATAAACTAACCTCTGGAGGTCCAAGGTCAACTGACTCCCCAACCCCTCTGGGGCAAATATTATTAAAAACAGGAAGAGTGGGCATGCTTGCTAAAAGCAAGGTGTAAAAAAGCAAGGTCAAAGCCAAAGTCCATCAATGAGTCAGTCCTCCACGCCAGCTGGTGTAGGGTGGCAGATTGAAGGCTGCACCCACGACGTCGCAGTTGGTAAGTCAGATACGGGATGTCAGCCCTCCATGGGACTGAACCAGGACTCTAGCTTAGATGGTGCCCAACCCTAGCACCATCCAGACATGTGGGAAGGCAGAGAGCGTGGATGATCAGAACATGCATTGACACACTAATGGACAAACATATTAGATAAACATGCAGCCAGTTACTGTGTGTTATGTTTTAGGTTGTAGTAAGCTGAACTGAAGTAATAGGTCGTCAGGCGAGATTTAAAGACTGAGACCGATTCGTCCTCCAAAACATATGCTTGCACTATTCCACAATATGGGGGCCCTGTAGCAGAATAATTTACCACCAACTGTCACTTTAGTTGAACAACAGGGAAACCTGCAGTCCAGGATCTGAGCGGACTACGAGCCTTGTAAACTTGAAGTAATTCTGTCAGGTTGGCAGGTGCTAGACCTTTAAGTGCCTTGAATGCGAGTAGGAGAACTTTGAAGCCAGTCCTGACCCTAACAGGAAGCCAATGCTGGGAACTAGGAACAGGGGTTATATGATCTAACTTCCTGCTCCTGGTGACAATTTGAGCTGCTGCATTTTGAATACGCTGGTATTTATTGTGCGCTGTGTGCTCCCAGATAACAGAGCATTATAGTAGTCTTGCCTACTGTATACAAAGGCATGTATCAATTTCTCACTGTCTTGAATAGTAAGGAATCGTGGTAGCTTGGTGATGTTGCATAGCTGTAAGAAGCCACCTAGGTAGAGAAGGAGAGAACCGCGTGTAGCGAATGGGCTCCATGCGACTGGTGGGGAACTGGTGGCTAGGAGATGTTCCCCTCCCCTCCCAGTGGGCAGATAGACCCCATGACACCTCAGCTGCCTTTACAAGCTCTGGTTAGGCATGGGCCAGGGTAAACTGATCCTGGATCAGCTCTGGCGGGCAGCCCTCTGTCACGTGACCTTTCTATTCCAGCTGTGATCGTGCCAAGCATTTCAAGCCCCCTGATAATCATCCGATAACGTCTCGTACATGGGCTAAGGTGCGAGGTCGCATTCGTGGTGGGCGCGGTGGGGGGGGCGTGTTGTCTGTGTGACTGTCTCAGTGTGTGTGTTTGTGTCCATGACTCCCATTCCCAAAATGCTCACGATTTTACAATGTTCTCATTTTCAGATGAGAACCATTTAAGTTATCTGGTCAGCTAAAAGCAACATATGCTGCTCTTTTGAGATTCAGGGCAAAAAGTTTTGGATTTGACAGGAGGAGGAACTTGGCATGGCCACACCCCCACACCTGTGATGATGTCATCTTAAAGCCAAAGCTGTCCTCTTTAATAAGGGTCAACATTTCTTAATAGAGTGGCATGTATAGTGTCAGAGAAAAAACTAAGTCCCCTAAAGAGGACAAAAATGAATGTCAAGGGTACGACACGGAAGGGTACGACATGGCTTCTAGCCTGTCTTATCCCGCTCCTCCAGATACGTTCAGGGTTATGTGCACAGTACGCTGGTCTGTCTGTCACACAGAAGGACTTGAAACTCAGGAGGATGTCACGCATCGCACACATCCAGTGGCAAAGGGGGACAAGAAAACTACTGTATGACAATTGCCTTTGTAGTGTGAGACATCAAAAGCAGCACTCGCCATCACAATGCGCCGTTTCATAGAGGAAGACAAAGGTGTGAGGTCTTTCAAGCGAGAGTGTCTGGGGGGTCAGACTGTTATTTCTCTGACATGAGACACTGGCTTCCTTCAGCCTGCCACACTGGGTGAAAAACTCAAATATAACTTCTGAATGGGTTTTTTTTTCCAGGACCATAACTCCTAGAAAGACTGAGACTGTTAAGTTTACCATTGTCCCGTATTTGACTTTCTTCAAAGGCATTATGCTCACTAAGGGTGAACTGATATTAGCCCCCTCTAAATGCGGTTTTTGTAATCGGCACAAAAGGATGATATCAAACATTAATGATTGATATATGCATCCAATAAAAAGGGTGTATACTGGTGTTTTAAAACTTTCTTCATCTAGGATCTATGTGTGTAAAAGCGATGTCTTTTTATGTTTTGTCCCCCGTGATTTTGCCACATGATTACATGAAGTTTGTATGGGGGGGGGGGGGGGGGGGGGGGGGGGGGGGGGGGGGGGGGGGGGGGGGGGGGGGGGGGGGGGGGGGGGGGG
>JAODKN010000042.1:10810181-10825921 GCA_026774425.1 Petrocephalus zakoni
TTCTTCATCTAGGATCTATGTGTGTAAAAGCGATGTCTTTTTATGTTTTGTCCCCGTGATTTTGCCACATGAGTACATGAAGTTTGTTTGCCCCCCCCCCACCCCCCACCTGACTTTCAGGCACTAAGTTGAAAAACCCCCTCTCCCGAGTGGCCTACCAAAAAGGCCCTTTCAGTATGAAAGCTCTCGATCAGACGTCCTCTACAGGAAGACGGCTGCAAGCTCCCCAACAACAACAAATAAAACTAAATAATGGGCGACGGATTAAATAAATGAGAAGCATGTTCACTTTGGAAGCTAACTGATACAAATAAGACAGATGGATTCTAAGTGGAGCTTTAGAATTCCTCATTCTGTTATTATTATTATTCCAGGCAAGAGAGAAATGATAGCAATAATACCTCTAGCTTTATATGATATGTTTCTATTACAACTGCAATAAAGAACGGTCATATATAAAGACATTAACTTCATTTGAATGATGTTTAATACATACGGCTTATTTTATTGACTAATAAAAAGGTGGAATCTGAGAACCCAATGAAACAGTTTGACTGGCTTTAAATTCCACTTTAATCTGGTTTGAAGTTTTGCTTTAATTCTGGAATCCCTCATCTTAAATGAAAGTGGCAGAACCTTGGCTTTGATGTATCAAACTGGGACAAACGATGACAAATGGACTGAAACCTGCGAAAGTCACTTTCTCTGAGTCGCGAGCCACTTAATGGTTTCCTCCACAACAAACATGCTGCTGCTGACATGATCGGGTGCACGACGGTGCTGGAGTCGGTGAGGCCGCCAAGGCAGGGTGGTACCAGGTGAGTCAGGCACGGCCATCAAACCGAGGGGCATCGCGGGAACCGGCTGGCTTTTAGGGAGCGAGAATGTACCATCAACTTGTCAGGAGCAGAGAAAACGAGCACGGGAACGGAGAGATGTCAGTGTGTGTTTCTAAAACAACTCCTTTCTGAGGTAATTTGCATGTTAATTAATCATGTCGGTCAATCTTCAGGAAAGCCACAGCTAACATGACACTACACATCCTCTGATGCTCCACAAATCAGTGCGAGCATCACTCAACAAACTTAATACTGATCATTATTTCATCAGTGTGGACAAATAATTGCCTGTCCCCTATTATGTTATTAAGACTCAATACGTTTGATGTCCAAAAGGACTCTGCTGTGTTGGGAACATTACTTAAGAATATCATTACCCTCCACCCTGGCTGTTGTCAGACGTACAAAGAAGAAAATCACGTTTGCGGTTTAGTGGACCGTGCCCCCGGCCCCCCGGTGATGTCGAGACGATGTGGTGATGCAGTCCTGGGCACGGCGCCCCCCCCCCGCTTCCAGTGTTTGTCCTACCCCGAGCAAAAGAATGTTCCGACAGAAAAGTCTCGACACTGGGCCTCGGGGATGCTGGCTTTTTAAAAATTGTTATGTAGAGCTTTGTTACCTCTGCCCCGCTGGTAAAATAAAGTTCACGGTGGTCATTAATAACTGTCTGCCGGGGAGCCAGTGCCGAAATTATGGGCCCTGAATACTGGCGCCAACAACAGGTGGGAAATCGCCAATTCGGTGACCATCTGGGCCATCGGTCCGCGGCAGTCCAGCGGTGCCTATTGTCTTTTGGGTCAAATGAAATATCGCGCACAGGGTCGTTTATTCTTACATGTAGCCGATAACTTATAAAGAGAGACATTAAATGTGGTACAGTCCTTCTCACATTTAGCCGGAAGAGGTACTTAAATGCTCCAAGTTTGTCCACGACAAGCCAAAAGTAAGAAAAAGAAAATACTCTGGTTACAGCTGGGGGAAGAAACTTTGCATGGCAGTATGAACAAAAGAGTGGAAGGAGCCTGATGACACTGTGATGAGTAAACAGGAAAAGCATGAGAGCACCTCAAAGAGGAGACGTCGAGGAGGTGACGGTGAGGTCCCCCCCCCGGCAGCAGGAATGACCGTGAGGGGGCGGGACACCTGACAGCGCGAGATGGACAGAGAGAAGTCTGATAGCTTTACATGTGTAGTTTAAAGAAAGAAATATTTGTCAAGCACATTAGCTCACAGAGGGGTTCCCTTTGTGCGGGAGTGTCGCTTCAAAGACAGGCCGGCATTCCCCCCTTCCCTTTTAGCCAGCTCCTGAGTGGGTGGTTATGTGGGCATCCCCATACAGCCAGCGAAAAAGGCACTCAGGGACCCGCCCCAGCCTCAAGCCGGTGGAAAATGCACAGGCTAAGCGCAATCCGCAATAGGAGGGGAGGCAGAGGACAAAGAGGCGCACTGAAGAGGGGCAGTCATTCCCCACCGGAGTGTGGGCTGCTGATTCCTGGCCTCCCGAGGAGCCGTGGCCCCGAGTGAGGCGCTGGCTCATCATTACTTTTCAAGCAGCCTTCACCCAGGTAAAAGACGTATCAAAACCTCCCTCCTACTCCAAAATTCCACCTTTTATTTTGTCTCTCAGTCAGACCATCTTTACATGCTGTCAGAAGGGGGCCCCAGCATCCTGGCGGCTGGGAATAAAGGGACCTCTGACATTGCAGGAGGTGTGACGAGAGCTTCAGGATACGGAATCCTCGAAGGCAGTGTTCCTCTCCTACGGTGTTTCAAAATGTGAAACAAAACCACACAGGATGGCCGTGAGCAGGAAAGAGGGAGGGGCCATATTTCTCACCAGATTACCCTCTTGGAAGTTGTCATGTTTTCGCCAATTTTATCAGAAGGATATGTTTAATCCTTTGACCCTTTCTGCGTAATCAATCTAAAGAAGCTAGTATGTACCATCCATAAGACGCTACACAAAGACATCATTGTTTTAAAATTAACATCTCCTCCTTCCATCTTTTTTCCCCATCTGTAGCATTTACAGTTGCTTCATTTAGCTGACAATCCTGTTCAAAGCTACATAATGCCCCAACTTGACAGCACTGTAGCATACAAGTGAGATCAGAGCAGACTGTTCTGAGACGCTATCGCCGAGGTTCATTTCTTTGCTGCTAAGCGAGCGAGCTCGGAGAGAAGTCCTTCTTTTCATATGAGGCAGTGCTGAACTTCTAAGACGAGGACAAAGAGGCACACTATTTGAAATGCCCAGTGCAAATGAACTACAAACATCTTTTTCAATGAGTTTTGACACAATTCACATTTGTCCTGTTGTTTCTAAGGACACCCACTGAGTTCCACAGAGATAGCATTTGGTTTTATTATATGGGGGGACGCAAAGCCTCATTTCAGCACAGAACGTATGAAAATACAGTAAATGCTTCTGGTCCATATTCCCACCGAGGCCTCCAGGCAGGAGAAACAAGCTCAGCTTTATTCGAAGATATCCGCTTCGTTGCTGAGGGCAGAATCTGGGCCACTGTCATTGACTGGATAGATTTAGCTCATTTTATAATGTTTGCAATAAAGCCATAACTGAAAGTGCTGAGCTCAGTACATGTAAGTGCTTGTTGTGGGTTTGGGGAAATACTGGATGGTAGCATCGTGTATGACACTGCATAACCTCACCTCTCCTAGGTCGAGGGTTCAAATTCCACCTCCGCTGCGTGTATGGGAAGCTTGCATGTACTCCCCGTGTCGTGTGGCTTTCTTTCCACAGTCCTGAAACATACAGCTAAGCCAAATCACCCATAGTCTGTATGTGCCCTGTGGCAGACTGGCGTCCTGTCTAAGGCCTTGCCGTGTGCCACCTGGAATAGGCTTTGGGTCTCGCCCTGACTCTGAGTACAATAATAATTGGAAGACAAATAGAAATATTGCATGTACAATTTCACCAGTTCACTTGCACCACACATTTTTAAAGAGATAACACATCCTCTGAATTATCAAAATGTACCGATATAAATCTACGAAATCTATCAAATCAGGTTTTATAAACCAAAATTGTAATTCACATTCTTATTTAGTGGTTGATGTGTCAGTTGTGAGGGAACAGTGAAGAGTAGTAATTTTGACTATTATTTTTCAACGTATGATAAGTGCACCGTATAGTACGAGTTAAGACGAAACAAAACCGAGCGCATAAGAAGTCGACAGCAGTAATCAGTGGGTGGAAATCGCCCTCTAGTGGCATGAAGACGAAACATCACATTGGTTAATTTATGCAATATCAGACATTAGTGGTCATTAAATATGTCTAATCGTTAGATTCCGATAGCCACCACGACGCCATTATACAAAAAAAGTGACATAAAATGTAATATTTTCAAACTTTCTAGGTCTGTCAACGCATCAGACTCCATGCATACAATGGAAGGCAGCCATCGATGTGTCGCGAGCTCCCTCTCGTGTCATGCCTAAACACAAACAAGTGGGGAAGAGCGACGGTGTATGATATCGAAGTCGAAATGTTGATGTGGGGGAATAAAAAAAAGTTTCGACGTAAATATAACGCTTCGGTTATTGTTAGTGTCAATCGATATATTCCGTCCCCGGAAACATGAAGCGATAACTCGCACGAGACGGCACGGCTCGCGGCGCCACGCGCTGCCCCCCCAGCAGATGGCGCGGCGATATCGCGAGAGTTCGCGCTGACGAGCGAGGCTTCGCCGCGAGGAGACGTGACGACGTCACGCCCGCGTCGGTTAGCTGCGTAGCGCCCGGGGGAACTCGGGGTACTTCTCCCCGCTCCGAGCAGCAGCACGGAAAGGCGGCGCGGCGGAACCCGAGCAGCCGGTCCCGGAATCCCGAGCGGGCGCCGGTGCCCGCTGGCCGCGGAGCAGCTCGCTTTCTCATGTAGCGTATATGCGCGACGCGTAGCCCGATGGAGGTGCTGGAGAGTCCCCTTAACCTGGTAAGCTGCCCGCTAGCCGGTTAGCGCGTCCCCGGCCGCCTGGTTACCCGCGCCGAGCGGCGGACAAAGAGAAGCGACCCCCCTCCTGGCACGTCCGCCATCGGGGCGTCAAACGCGCCTGTCCGCGCGCGCGGTAACGTATCTCCCGCGAGGCGGGCGCGCGCACCGCGTATAAGGCGCCGACTTCCCGACGCCGCCACCGCCGCGTCTCTGACGTCCTGCCGTCGGGCTCCAGGAGCCGCATCCCCGCCCGGCCCGGCCCGGGGGGGGGACCTGCCAGGTAGCTGTGTTCTGGGGGGGGGTCCGCTAATAGCGGGGGTGTGGTTCCGTTTCCGCCGCCGCTGTTGTCGTTGTCGTCGTGGCGGCCGTGGCGGGGGGACACGTGTCCGCTCTGCCCGCTCTTTCGCCCCCAGGCACACTTGGCCGGTTGTCCATTAACGGCTGCGGACTTTGCTTTGCTGGCCTTCTGGGAAGTTCGCTGACTTTTGCTAAGCTGTGACTGGGGGTGTGCGCGGCTGGTGCTGAGCAGCGGGGCAGCGCCCTGCGCCCTTCGGAGGACGCGTTTAATAACGCTGTGCTCGATTCTTCTTTCACTTAGCCCTTTGTTGGTTTCGCTTTCGCGTTGGTACTTTGTTGGTGTTTCTGGTTGAAGTGTCTGCCCCAGTGCTTGTCCTGTTACTGGTGTGTAACTCCCGGTGGTTGTCCTGTTACTGGTGTGTAACTCCCTGTTACTGGTGTGTAACTCCCGGTGGTTGTCCTGTTACTGGTGTGTAACTGGACATGCGCCGTTAGGAGCACTCTGAGGCATAGGAGTTCCGTGTTGTCCCTAAGGCTCACCCCATGTCTCCACAGGCCCATCAGCAGAGCAGGAAAGCGGACCGCCTGCTGGTAGCAGGCAAATATGAAGAAGCCATTCTATGTCACAGGAAAGCTGCAGGTCTCTTCCTTGCTATTTTTTGTATTCCTAGCAACTTTTCAGTCGTTTTTTTTGTATTTGATGGTTTTGGAGAATCTAAACTGTTTAATATAGATTGATTAAATACTAAAATGTGTATATTTTTCCTTGTAGACCTTCTGGAGGAAGCCATGAAGCTAACCAAATGTGAACAGGTAATGAGCTTCCAGCACACTACTGAATGGACCGTATAATGTCAGCTCTCCATGACCCTAGCTAGACGTCAGTTTGTATCTATATGGTCCATGGTCAAAGGTTACAATATAATATTGTAGTTATGATTTGATTTCCTATTGTACCCATCTGGTGAAGGGGGACAGCCATTTAGTTTTTGGTGTGGAGCTGAGTACAGACGGGTGTTCCACACTTAGGACATAATTTCGGATCACCAGCTTCTGCGGTCTGTGGGAGGGGAACCTGCAGGAAGCGATGTGTGTCATCGTGCGCACACAGGGATTTGGGCTGGCAGCTTTGCTTCTGTGTAATGCTGCCCCTATTGGTCATATTTGGCCATGACACATTTTTACACCGGTTAAATGTATACATCCCAAGATCATTGACTTGGTATTCATATTATATTGCCTTGTCTGAATTGCCAGCTTTTTCTAACATACAAACTAATACTCGTGACTCGCTCTGTCTTTAAAAATCACCTGTGTGTGTGTGTTCAGGCTCAGCTGTCCCTGGAACTTCAGAGGGACAGCCACCTCAAGCAGCAACGGCTGATTGAGGAGAAGTGGAAACGGGCTCAACGAGAATCGAAGCCGCGGCTGCTCCTGAATAGCCCCGGCCCCGAGCAGGCTCCGTCCGGCCAGCTGGCAGGATCTGCGGGGACGGGTGGCCTGGACCGGGAGTACGACACTTGGATGTACCTCCTGAAGAACAAGGGCCCACCACAGGAGCCCTGTGCCGGCAGTAAGGCCCTGAAAGATGACAAGACCCGCCTGGAGGAACAGGAGACCGCCATCGCGGAGCTGCGCCGGCTGGTGGATGACCTGCTGGCCAAGAACGAGAGGCTGACCCACGAGAACCAGCGGCTCACCAACGAGAACCAGCGGCTTCATGCAGAGAACACACGGCTGAGGAGTGCGCCGTACGCGGATGCCGACCTGGTGGAGGGCTCCGACGTGTGGGTCCTTCCCCAGGCAGGGCAGGACCGCACCAGCAAGGACATCCCCATCCCACACCTGCCGCCCCTGGAGATGCCGACTCCTGTCATCGAGCTGCCCGAGGACATTCAGCATGAGCTGGAGGAGCTCCTGGACAGGGAGAAGCTGTAACTGCAGGCACACGAAAGGGACGAAATGGCGCCACCCGCTGGACAAGAAGTTTGGTGGAGAAAAGGTGCCACCTTCAAGGCATGACCACAAGGGGGCACAAATGACAAATCTTCAGCAGTCATTTCTTTGACTATTTTTTTTTTCTTCCTTCCAGTGACTCCTTAGGTACTGCAGCTAATTCACAATAATCTCTTTCAGGATTTGTGCCTTCCAATACTTTCAGAACTGTGGTACTCTAAGGCCCTAAAACATAAAAGCGGTGAAAAAAGGGACTGACATCATCTTTATTAAACAATGTTGCTGTCTCAGCTCTGATGGACAATGGCGGCTCCGGCTTCGCTTTCGCATCGTTTCTATGGAAATCGAGAGAGCTTGGTGAGGCTGTTTCCAGGGACTGAGCCAGCGCAGGGGTGGGAACTTGGGAGAACTTGAGGAGAGAGGCTACGGCCAGGCCACTCTGAGGAAGACAACGAACACTGTGATCTTCATCGAGGAGCTGTTGGCATTCGCGTTGTCCTGCCTCAGCTGTCCTTTATGAATACGCAGCTGGGAAGTGTTAGTCCCGGAGGAGTGTCGGTTGGGGGAAACGTGAACGCGTGGTTTAAAATACCTCCCCTTTGTGTCCTGCGAGCTTCACAGTTGGCCTGTGGAAAATAATGGGACATGCATCTTACGCAGAAGGCGGTGGGCATGCCGGGGCTTGGTGAAAGCTGCCTGGCGGCTATTTTTTATTTGATTTTTTTTTTTTGCGTTGATATGCAGCGTGTTCATTTCGGAGGGCTGGCGCTCTCGTCCGCCTTACCGGAAACATCCTACTGCCCAAAATCACGGTGCGGCACATGCGCCAGGAGCAGAGTTTAGCACAAAGGCTTCACGAGCCCCTGGTATCAAAGCCTGGAAAGGAGATGCAGTGAAGGTCTCTGTTGTTTTTATTTCGGTCATATGTGAGGTACCTCATCTTGTTTTTTTGTTGTTTTTTTTTTTTTTTTACTGTGATCAGTCAGTGGATGGACACGGTGATTGTGTAGAACACACATTTTCAGGTAATTGTCTGAATATGCAGAGTGCAGAAACATAAATAGTATATATTCATAAATATATATCAGGGTGTGTAGCCTGTCTTTTACACTAACCTGAAGTAATCGACTTGTGCCAGATGCACCAGGAATAACAAAACTATGTGATGCAACTCATGAGTTTTTTTTTTTTTGCTCAGCAAGAGGGAACCAAATCCAGTGTTTTCATGTATAAATTATCGGTTTACAAACAGTAATCAGGGTGCATAGACCTTTTTCTTTTTTTGTATTTTTGCTTGATGTAAATCTAAAATGGATGTGCTATTGATTCTCATAACAATGAAAATGTAACTTTGTTTTTGGTGATGCATGAATGACAATTCTAGTTTTAAGTGTACAATCTTTAAGATATTAAACAAGACTTTATTTAGCTTTGTCGCAGTGGATTTTGATTAAGATCATTTTCAACCTTTTTTTTTTAAGCAAGCCCAGCATCTGTAATGTGGAAATTGTCTACAGCCCCCCACCCCCCCGGGTGAAGAGAAACCACACACAGCTCTGTAGACATGTTTTTTTTATTTTTTATTGCAGGGTTGTCACTTGCTGATTCAACTGCAGATGGACTAAAAGGTGAGTCTGCTCCGAATCCAAACAGTGACTTCATAGGCAGTGCAAGAACTGCTCACTGCTAAGACTAAATATTCTGGTAAAAACATGGAAACCCTTTTCCTGACAGAAGTGAGTCATCAGCCACAGAGTGAAATGAATACTCCATCCTTAATGGGTATAATGGACGAAAGTTTTAACTTGTTTGATTAAAGTGAATTTTATAGCGCCACTGATTACATTAAGGAGTTTATTGTATAAATTCTGCCACTAGATGGCAGTAAAGTTAATCTGTGGTCACGTATGAAGCATTTATCAGAAACCAGATTATAAATTGGATAGTCAAAATAGCAATCTGAAATTTTAGATGCGTATTTCACTTAGATTGTAGAACAGGCACTGGCTATACTGCACACAATTTTGGCAAAATGTATTTTAAGTTCCCCAGATTTATTTGAATAGCTAAATGCAACCAAAATGCATTGTCCACTGTAATGAGAGCGGATCCGCAGCCTGGTGCTGATGATGTAGCCTGAGGTGGGGTGAGGGGGTTTCGCTTCAACCAGCGAGACTCATTAAACCTCAGGACAGCCAGCGGCTTCTCCCGGCAGACCCCCGGAACAGGGCGGCGCGCCTGCGAGCGCGGTCACGTGTCCGGCGGCGCCGCGGCCCTTCGACGCGGAGAGAATATTAATGGGCGAAGCTGTCGGGGAGGCCGCTCGCACGCCGCACACGCAGACTGCTAAACAGGCTCGGGCGGTGCCGAAGCATCTGCGGAAGCCTCCTCTACGGCTCCCGTCACCCCGCCCGGGGTGTAATTACCGAACGGGGATAAAGCGCTTCTGGAAGGTACCGGCCGCTACCGATAACCGCGATAACCGTGTCGCGGTACCGAAGGCGCTGGTGATTAAGTTTCCGCCCCCCATACCGTGTCCAGAAGACATGTTTCTTCTCGTTTTTGTCATGTGAGGGGGAGGATGGGGGCACGGCCACACGGCGTTAGTCCCGTCATAAACACCCCCCCTGGCCACATGCAGCAGCGTCCCGTAGAGTGGTCCAGGTGGTGGTGGGAATAGTCTGAAGGGAAGAGCGCGGGCGGGCCGGCGGGGGGTGATCCCATGAGGCACTCTCATTGGCTGGTTCAACCCAACAGAACCGATACCGTGACCAATGGGAGGTGGGCGGTAGGTTAAGAGAGGTGGTGATTGGCAGCAGACGGTAAGCCCACCCGCCGCGGGATTCAAAGGCGCATTGACGTGCTGGGCGGCGGATCTCACACTGTACGTGCACCGTTCCGCAGAGGGCCGGCCGGCCCCCCTTCCATGCGACACCCCAGCACCCGATCGCGCCGTTTCACACCATCCAGCCCACAAGCAGAGACAAGGCGGGCAGACTCTGATAAATCCATTTTAATGGACAATGTAAAAGCCCTTTGAACTTCAATGTACAAAGCGTGTAACACTTGCACTTTTAAAATTTGAAATTGAAGCAAGCCATGTTTTAAAAAAATACATCATCGAATGTATATATGTATATATTTACACAGCATACTAAGTTTTTTTCCATTTAACTTCAAAAGTTCACCATAGTAAATTTTAACAAAACGAGACAATTTTCTTCAATAAATTACAACTTTGTAAATGTCTCAATTTTACAACGAATACTTTTTAATAAAATGCAGAAAGTGTTATTCATTTAGCATTTTTTGTTTTTGTTTTGTTTTTTTATACATATACCTTTACAATGTTTACAATAGTTTGGCAGTTAATTGTCAAAAGATATGGCGTGAGGACTGCAATTCAGCAAGTACAGGCAATAGCTGGTGTCGCTAACCTCTCACAGTAACTGTCTCAATGTAGTGAACGGTATCAGAATCAAATTTAGCAAACTGTACAAGTCACATTTACATTTGATCTATAACATAGCATAGAACTCTTAAAAAATAAATACATCATTTTAGTCATTTTCACTGAAACAATATACAGTAAGAAAAAAAAAATAACAGAGAAACACTACAGGAACAGCGAGGCTGTCACTTGCAGACTCTTGACTTGCATTGAATCACAGTTACCTGATGCTCTGGGCTATACTGCTGGGGGGGGGGTCAGTAACAAATAAATACCTTTGTGTAAAGTCGGCTTGGCACTGGAGGTTCATGACGCAAAGGTTAGTGTGCATATCCCACGTGAGGCAGCGGCCGTGTGACAGGCATGGCGCCTGGCGGCGGCCGGGCGGCCGTCACGAGTTCTCCTCCGTTTCGTCCAGCTCCTCGGCGCAGCACCGCTTCAATGTTCCCACTGCATCTTTCACACAGTGATAAAAGATGTTCTTGACCTGCAAAAGATGCAGGGGGAAGGAAAAAAAAAAAACACGTTTGAGGGCCGTGACAGAGAAGCACTCGGGCCAGACTCATGCAGAGAAGGTCGTTTGGAGAGAAGCTGCTGAGGGTCTGCACGGACAACACGGCACAGATTTCAGGCTCCAGCTCCTCTGCTTCCAAGAAAACTTAACCTGAATTTGACCACGGACTAAGAAAAGCAAGCATTGGCCAAATCGAAATTTCACCAAAAATGGCAAAACTGGGAAAACAATGAATAGCTAGAGGTGTCTGGGCTGAGGACAGCGAAGCACATCATTTACAGGGGCTGCCATGGGAAGCACAGGGAGGGAGCCCGCGGCAAGTAGCAGGCGCTGTTCCGGAGCGCGACAGCCACACCGCATCCTTACCTGTAGCTTATCTTCATAGTTCATTTCTTCTTTGGAGGATCTCAGTTCCTGTGTTAAATGAAATGAGTGCACCACATGTTCCGGGGATACAAAGTCATTAATCACCTGGACACAACTGTGAAGGTTCTGCACCTGAGGAGCATGGGAGAGAGATGGGAAGGGGGGGCAGGGAGGGAGACAGGGAGTGAGGGAGAGCATGTTGTTCTCACTGCAGCAAAGTAAACCACCACCCGCCCCCCCCCCCCCAAATGAGAATACACTATCAAATGTGACTGCTCTGCCATTACTCTTCAGGCCAGTGAGTCGTCAGTGAAGCTACATCCAGGAGATGGTGATGGAGGACACAGGAGAATACAGGTGGGAAAGACACACGAAAACGATGGTGATCACAGCGGGAACGGGAAGCCAGGCAGCATGCGGACAGACCTGGTGCAGCGCCCCCGCGGGGATGAGGATGGAGTCGCCCAGAAACTGCACCACCGTCCAGCCCTGCACCCCGCAGTCCTCCTGCAGCCGCTGGCGCAGCTTCCTGCTCAGGTACCAGCCAGGCTCGCGGATCGGATCGTGCTCGGCAGACACCTCCACGTCCTGCTCCTTGGCGACCTGCCGTGGCAGACGGAGCGGGGCACACAGCGCCCCCAGCCAGACGTTAAATCAGCACCGTAACCATGCTTAACCATGCCTGTGCCCAGCGTATGGATGTGAAACGTGCAGCCGGTCCTAAGAAGAGAGGAATGTACTTGTGCCTATAAAAAGGACAAAAGTTCACGAGTAGGAAAGTAATTAGGTGTCCCCCCCCAGTAAAACCCCTGTCTGGAGGGAGTGAAATATTTTATAATGTTATCCATGGAAAAGTAAAGCAATGAGCTCCAGAAAATGGCGCAAACCTTGAACAGGAACTCTTTAATTCTGTCCACGTCTTTGCTGGAGTAGATGTGCCACAGGGCTCCTGGTGTCTCGCTGGAGTCTTTCAATCTCTTCTTCAAATTGTCATCTAGATCCTCTTCTTCCAGTCTCTTCAACACACCTACACACAGGCACAGGACAGGGTGAGGAAGACGTCCCACAGACCCCCCCTGCCCCCCCGGGCAGACGGCTGTGGCTCTGAGCGTCTGACCGCAAAGGCGGGCCGTTCCCTGAGCCACAAGCTCCAGGCCGTGCCATCACGAAAGCCGCTGTGCTATAAATAGCCGACAGGCAGGCAGGCAAGGCACCAGAGGAGGGGAGGGGCGGGGGGGTGGAGGCAGGACTATGCCCAGGCAAGATGCCAAGTCTAAACACCAGGGGTCACGACCCTGCAAGCTAGTCCTTCCCTGACGCGGGATCAAGCTCGTCTGCTGAGAGGCAGCTGGGATGGACGGTGCTTTTAGCGCTGAGCTAAGCCTGTTATTTTTATTGTGAGCATCCAGAGATTTCAGCACACGGACCACGGACATGATCTCCGGCCGGCCACGGTCCGACAATTTGAGGCCATTTCCAGCAGGGCAGCAACGCAGTCTCCCGGAGCCGCGCACAAACAGCCGTTTGTCCCGCTCGGACTTATTCTCAGCAATTACGCGGAGTCCGAGCACATGGGGGCCGGGGCACTCCTGTAACTCCTTCCAGATGTCTCTCCTCGGGCGCTCGTCGACATTCCATTGTTAAAAGGAGGCTTTAATGTCAGCACACTATTTTTCCTGCTCTGCGGCCCCCCAAATAAAATATAAAAAAAAGCTAGTGCACAGCCCGGGCCATTAAGTTCCCACAGCCGAAATGGGAGGCGAGTCTGCGCTGTGTCACATTCTCCAGCAGGAAAACAGACTGACCTACTTCACCAAACTCTCAGTCTCCCACCCTGCCTAGGAGTAGTGAACGGGGGATGGGGGGGGGGGATACACACCCGTTTTCGAGAGTACTCCGTTTCCTTTGGCCACACCGACGTAGACGAGGACGCTGACGATGTCGGACACCTCCAGGTGGAGGTTGGCCGTTCCGAAGTCCTGCTCTT
The DNA here is from genome assembly GCA_026774425.1 of Petrocephalus zakoni. Taxonomy (NCBI): domain Eukaryota; kingdom Metazoa; phylum Chordata; class Actinopteri; order Osteoglossiformes; family Mormyridae; genus Petrocephalus; species Petrocephalus zakoni. Next base: position 10,823,550 of record JAODKN010000042.1, read on the forward strand.
GGGACGCGGCCACCCCTGTGCGTGAGGAGAGGTGGCGGTTGAGGCGAGGCTGCAGCGGAGGGTGTCGTCACGGCGACCCGACGCTCACAGGACAGCAAAACGTTTGTACGGAATTAAGCGTTTGCCATTTGCTCGAGGGCCTTGATAACTCGTTCTAAAAGGATAATTATAACCTCTTGAGTTCATTCTCAAAGTAGCAAACTCAAGAATAGAGTGATCTGCTGTGACGTGCACTGGTATGTGCTGAGCGCAAGTTCTTTCAGCACTACAGGAGTCATCTTGGAGCAAACAAAGGTAGCACACATACATGCATCCGTGTATGCGCATATCGAACAGCCTGATCGTATATCTGTGTGTGGGAGGCGGCCAGCCAATTCGGGTACCATATGCGCAGCAGAGCCGTGGGCCCAGGTCTGGCCGCACAAAAAACGTGGGCAGATGGGAGGCCAGGTTGAGGTTCCCCTCGGGGTCAGAGTATTCAGGAAGGGGGAGGTTCTTCATCAGGTCATCATACCTGCAGTGTGCAGGAGATGGACGTGAAGGTAATTATCGTGAGTCGTACAGAGGGAATGAACTGAACAGTGAAGTAGCAGAAGTGAAGGGTCTCACCTGGAAGGCATGAGGGCCATGAACTCCTCGCCCGACGGCCAGTCTTTCAGCCGGTACACCATGGCGTCCCCGTCCTTGGACTTGGGCCGCTCTATGGAAAGAACCGGATCGTTGGTGAGATGAACAGATGAATGGCGAATGAAGAAAGAACCTCGGGTTACGGGTCGAGCAGAGTCCAGCCACTCACTCGTCAGGTCCTCAAAGCCATCCCAGAATTCCTTGATGCCAGAGTTGGAAACCACACCATCCTTGCAGTTTAAAAGGTCTCCTTGGTGGTCGGCGAATTCCTGGTTAAAGGAATCGGCCTTCCACAGACTGATATTCAGCTTCTTATGCACCCCTGACACCAGCACAGGCTGTAAACACAATTAACAAAAGGGTTTTACCTTCAGTATGGCCTTTTGGCACAGACGGAAACCAAGAGGAAACAGGAAATAAAAATGGAAGCTTGGGGGAGGGGAGGAGCTGCTCCAAAGCATCACTAATAAATGAGGAAACATTATTATAAACAATGAACAGTCTGAAGGGAGAGGTGAAGCAATCCTTTAAATAATTTCTGCCAGATGTTTTTGCTAGTGGTCTACCCACAATGTTCAGTGTCTCAATAATACTATTTCGGCTTTCTTCAGCCAAACCTTAGTAAAAATATGGTTTCTTAAGAAAACGGGCTACTGCCCATCACTAAAAGAAAAATGTACTTTGCGGAGTGTTATACTCAGTCTGTTCAAGAAAACGAGCACAAGGTTAATGCAGTTCAACTGATTTGTCATACACATTATAGAAACTGCATTAACATACAACTGGATATTAAACGCTACTGCACTAGAATGAAATGCAATTACAGCCTGGAGACTCATCTTAAAACAAGCTTTCCTATAGAGCTACAATCACACAGCGTCCCAAAAATAACTCCATAAAAGTCATCCTGAGACACTGCGGGAAAAGCCAACACAAAACAGGAGGGATTGCAAACACAGATGACAGCAGCGTACAAACTGGCCCTGTGATGCCGTGGCACCAGCTTGAAATAAGCGTGCCAGGGCACACAGGGCAGTGCCCGTTCCCCTCAGTAACTGCCCACTGGCGCCCCCACCTGGCCCTGCCTCCAGCACTCCCTGAAGAGCTTCCAGTTGTTGGGGTTGCGGTGGTCTTTCAGCCAGAGCAGTCGGTGCTCATAGAGCCAGCAGTGCGGGATGTCGGCGTGCAGCTTGGGCGTCTCGTCGACGGCGGCGACCTTCCTCCGCTCCGGCCGCGCCTCCTCGCCCAGCTCGCGCTTGGGGCCTGCCTTGGCGGTCCTGCTGGCCGGGATCTTGTTTTCCACCACCGAGGCGATGATGTCGTCCAGGATGTTGGGCATGCTGCGGCCGCTCTTGCCGGTCTGCGGACGAGAAGGGCTCGGTGTGGAAGGCGTCCGACTCAGGCTGAGCCCTCCCACCCGGGGGCGTGCGGCGGTGCGAGCCCTACCTGCGAGGCGGTGGAGTAGACGGGTGCGAAGGCGATGCCGGCGTCCGTGGAGCCCAGCCGCAGCTTGCCGGCGGTGGTGGTGAGCAGGTCCCTTAGCGTGGAGCCCTGTTCTGTGCTGTTGGCCACCAGGCCCTCACAGTGCTCCTTCTCTTCCTTGACCACCTTCCCCAGGGGCGCCTCTTTGTTTTCTGGGGGGGGGGGGGGGGGGGGCGGAGAAAATTAAGTTTGCCGTGGTTAATGGGGATTAAATGACACAACAGGAGGGGCCTTGATGGGGCGCCGGCCCCGGACGGGAGGGG